>JAVRRU010000051.1:0-145856 GCA_035928005.1 Exophiala sp. CCFEE 6388
TAGGGAACCCTATGATTGTGCAAGGAGCCACGGGGCTCCGGTCCGATTCATAACATGTCTATTATTTCGTTATTCTATCGGTAGACTCCCTAATTCTGCTTCTATATATATAACCTCTAAGGCTATTCGTAATATATAATTAGTTCGAATTAGTAAAAGATTAATTTCTTTATATAAAGTTTAATATATAGAACTTTATTAATATAAATATTATACTTATTTTATTATAATATAAATACTACTTTAAGTTATATAAAAAATATATTAAATTTAGCTTTATTTTTATAAAAGTACTTTATCTTAAGATTATTCTTCTCTCGATTATCTTTATAGATCTTAGTTCTCTATAAGGCTAAGAATTTAATCGACTCTATTAAAGATAGCGAACGAATAGTTTACTTAGAACTAACTATAATACTAATACTTTCTTTAGAGGGTAGTTAAAGTATTATAAATCGCTTTACTAGAGTATTACGAGATAAGGGGTTTCTAAGTAGGGGGAAGTATTAAGATATAGTAATAAGAGAGTACGTCGAGTATCTTAAGCGAGACTAATTAATACTTAAACGTATAGGTATGATCGTTAACGAAGTTGACTGTAAAGGAAAGCTATGTAATAACTATCGTATATATATCTCTAATAGCTCCGTGGTGCTCCTTATGGCTCTAGTGACTCTGTACGGAGCACTGAGAGCCATAGGATCTAACAGAGCCACTGAGGTCACGTGATGACGTTTCACGTGCCCTTGACCTTTCCTTGGTAGTCTGGCTGTCGTCACAGCTTGGCTGCGGCTATATGTAAGGCCTGGTTCGTAACACTAGGGTTGGCCTATATGCGGCAATGTTTTCGTGGTCTAGCGTAGAGAAGACATTCTCGCCCTTAAGAAGATACCAGAGTTGTCTAATCATGCAAAACCCCTTACGTTGGCTTCGCGAGGCTGGCGGACGCTTATTGCGTAATCTCGGAGACACTGGTCCATCTTTATCGCGGTCCAGCTTCAGGACTCGAGAACTAAGTCCCGGAGCACGTTTCCGCCTCTTAATTACTTACTCTGGAGGACGTTCTAGTAAATGCGATTAAGATGATAGGCTTCCGTCTACTATTATTGGATGAAGGCGATGGCTTTTCGATAGTCTTCGGATGTATCTAGACTATCGACAAGTGATTGATTATGGCTCGCGAGGCCCTTCCAATACTGCGACGTATTATGAGGGTCCGACCGTAACTCGACAATATCTGGGGTGGAATCACGACTGTGGACGCTTCAGGTGCGCGTCGTCTTCTTCAGGAGTAGATCATTCGCACCACCGAAATCAGGGGTCTGAACGTGGCAAGACGAGATCGAGCGCGATTTGTTACGCTGGACCGTCCCCATCGTAGTGACGGGCAAAGTAAATGTGAAAACATAATTATGGCCCTAGTGATGGAGTCTCTCAATTTGAGCCCATTCAGACTACATACGTGATTCGACATAGAGTCATACTCAAAAACACTGGAAACGGAGGGTCAGCGAAAGGGACCCAAAATTAGATTTCTGCCGGGGTTTGGCGCGTGGATGGACAAGGGGGAGGGAGTGTTGCTTTCAGATTCGCAAGCACTCCCTCCCCCAATGGACGGGTTACTGTGCTCGTAACTGACGTGTACTAGATGTCGGTCAAAAATCCAACAATGAGCAACTTTTCCGACTCGGAGCGGCCCTCACCGCCATATCAGCCATGGGTATGCACACAATGAAATCAACCGCGTCCCTTTCTAAGCCTTGACCCCGCTGGTCATGTCACGGCCGCAGGTCGCGTCCGTAACAGTAAAGTCCTAATCCAGCAGCAATGGCTTCTTCTTCATGCTTTACAACTTATATACTGGATCTGAACACCCACTTCAAGTGCACCGCGTGATCAGCAGCCTTCGGAAGGAGCAAAAAGCCCCTTATCAGGCCCCATACTTTGGTACGACCACGTCGCAAACCTCACGAAGAGTCTGTGCTTCTATGCTACCTTCGTCTTTAGCGCGTTATAATACAGTCCCAATCTCTCGACCTGAGCAACCCAGGCAGGCCAAGTGAACGTGGTCGGTCGGCATAATGTTCTTGCACAGTGCGCGGCTTCCTCCTCACTAAGATATAATATGTCCAGGTTTAGATCGTCCCGTTGTAGCATGGCCATTGATTGAACATCGGCATCGCGTCGTAAACGGATCGCCCTATACACTGCCTATGTGATACTCGTAGCCCAGGTCACGAAGCCATGGCCACCTTGAAACGACGCGCCGCAGCTTGGCAGGCAAGCAGCCCCGTCGATGTCGGAAGATTGGTCGATGTCCCATGCCAACGCGTCACCAAGATACTTGTGGTTGATCAATAGGTTGTGTTGGAAATTCGGCCGACAGCTGGTGACAATGGTTGGCTGCATCGAATATAGGAACCGGAGAATTCAGAAAGCCTGCCATTTGATAGGGTGGGTTGTGCATGCTGCCCGAGCTTTTGCACAATCCAAGTGCGATCGCACGCAAGCTGTGGGAGTGTACTATGCTTTGGACACCCGGAAAACGATCGTAGATGGAGCTATGAAAATAATGCTCGGACAATTCTGGGACTGTATTGAACAACCTGACATGCAGTATACGGCACGGAAATCGGAGGCCCGTCGATAACATTCCATTGATTAAGGTCGTTCAGTGACGAGACTAATATGGTTGGTATGTTGCTGGAGAAGAAGGTGGTCGGATCTTGGGGATTACGGACCGAGACTTGGCCGCGCTCGTCCAGCAATTGATGTTGATGGAGGATATGGAATGCTATGATGAGGCGCGATAAAGTCTCCTCCATAGTGTCCATCCTTGGACGTGTCGATTTTGCAAGCAGGCTCGAAGGAGGTCTTTATTCATACATGAAGCTCAGAGTTAGGAGCGACACGCATGGTTTCATTTTATACTCTCGCCGCATTGACGCCAGCGTGTAAGCATGGGAATGCTAGAGGAAAACCTTACGTGGCACAATTCTCACTTGTGCCTGGAGAAAAGAAGTGGCCAGACGTGGTTGAGCTTAGTAAACACCACCCAGGGAGCAGCAGCCCCTGAACATATTTTGTCCAATGAACGCACGCGGAAATAGCCGGAAAAGTCCAAGGATCCCCGAGGTCTGCTCACGTCCGGAGACATCTTCCCAAGCTTCTGTGGTTGGGTGCCATGAAGCGGTGCATCTTCGAGGTAAGGTCAGCTCCTCTGATTCGCTCCCTTCATAGCCAGCCGGCCTGGGAGGCTTGCCGAGTATGACGTTGGGCGTCGACGCGGGAAGGATGATTGAACCTTCCCAGTGCCACCCATTACTACAACTACTACGATTGAGATAAAATGCCAGACTCCCACCAGCCACGGTCTCGTCGCTCAATATTTGCAGATTTTGTGATGCTATTCGTGTGTAAAACATGCGCCGCTGCCAGATTCATAGTTTGGTGATGATATTGATCAAGGTCCTCCACACGTGTTCCCTACTTCCTTCTCGGACAATAGCATGGAAAATCCCGCGCTTTATCCAACGCCGGCACAGACTGAGCACTCTGAAGACCTGGCTCCCGTTCCACGAAGTCCCGATTCTTCAATATCATCAAACAAGGGTAATCCTGTGCAACGGATTCGCCATGCATGTAACAGATGTCGGCTGTTACGTACAAGATGCTCGGGAGACAACCCATGTGGAAAATGTTTCAAGGACCATGCCATCTGCCATTTTGGCGACCGCAAGCGGGAAAGGAATAAAAAGTCAAAGTGTATCCTCGGTCGCTCGGCGGCTGTGTTGCTAAGGCCTCCACAGAGATCTTGCGGAGAGCATCCAGCATGCCGAAAAGCTGCAGACCCAAAACAATATACTTCTCCAGGCATTGAAGGACGTTGGCGCAAGCCCTAATTTAGATCCAAAGGAGTCTGCCATTATCAGGCAGGTAATAACCAGAGTTTGTTCCCACATAGATTCCCGAGGCCCGGCTGACCTTCATGGCGCAGTACGAGTTTGAGATAAAGGAATCCCTTCCAGAGACTTCGGTCATGCAAGCCAAGACTAGTGCTCATGGATCTACAAGTTTGAAGGAGGCCATTGGCGGCGAGCACTATGTCCCTGCTTCTGTGGGCTCGCCGGGCCGTCAGGACCTACTAACGCACACGGTCGATATCGACAATGATGGTGAAACGGTGGGATACATTGGCAAAATATCTGAAATCTCTTGGCTTGCACGGGCTCAAGCTTATCTTCTTCCTGTTGTGGACCCGGGCTGTGGCGGATCAGGGCGACCCGTCGATCAAGATGCTACAACACAACTTACCTATTTCATGGACGAGGAGGACATCCTGAGCGTTGACGAAGACTACGTTGACGCCCTTCACTGGCCAGGTGAGCCAGCCGCCCAGATCCTTTTCGAAGCATTTTTCCATAGCACTCCAGGTGCATTACACGCTTTTTCAAGAGAGCAATGTCTGGAAGAGCTCCATGCATTTGCGCAGCACCATGGGTCGCTGTCGTGGGATCAACGCAAATGGTTGGCATTAGCAAATCTAATCTGGGCCATGGGATCGAGATGGTTGCACCGATCCATGCTGGATGATATCGCTGGGCTGGAAAATCACCTCATGTACTATGCTCGGTCTCGAGCCTTGGGGCTCGACCATAGGGTCACGCTAGACGCCCTTGACATCCATGGTGTCAAGCGGCAGGCCTTACTCTGCCTCTATCTCTACACGAATGGATCCGTCACAAGGTAAATCTGTTGTATGCAAGAACAATGGCAGTGCTAACGGTGTAGTAGAGCATGGTCGTTGCTTGGGTTTGCCATCAGAAATGCAACATGTCTCGGCCTACACCTCAAAGCCGGTAATCCCGATTTAAACCCAACGCAGGAGCATGAGAGAAGTCGTGCATGGTATTCACTTTTCAATCTCGAAGTAACCATGTCAGAGGCCTTGGGGAAACCACCATCTACGTCCTTGGCGTATACCACAGTTCCGATAGGGCATTTGGATGATAGTACGGAAACAGGCACTCCTAGCTTCCCAGCCAAATCCCATACAAGGGAGGTATGGTTGGATCACCTGCGCCGCAGGCGGAATGTGCTGCAAACAATGCGTGGTGGGCGAATTGCGTGGCAAAATTTCCAATTTATTGGTTTTGGGGAGCCTCGACAGTATCTGCACCAACGGACACTTCTTTCTACTATCTGCAGTGAGGTAATGGTGCAACTCTACACGCCAAAGTCTACCGATTCATGGGCAGCGACGCAGAATAAAATTGACCGTCTCAACACCCGATTGTGGGTCTGGGAGCAAGACCTCCCACAGGGCCTTGCTATACACAGTGGTGTGGCTACTAATGAAGACCCTCGTGCAAAAATCGAACTGGCGTTATATTGTTGCAGTATCAAGATGATCGTACACAGGCCTTGTCTGTGCCATTTTCTCATTCCAGCTGAGTCGGATGCTTCGAAACAATTCAACCAAAATAGTGCCAGGGATTGTGTTGAAGCTGCCCGGACATTGATCGATATTCTACCGGAAGACCCGACTGCTCATGAAGCGTACCAGCTGTTGCCGTGGTGGAATCTTCTGCACTACCTTGGCCAAGCGCTGGCTGTTTTTATCCTAGAGCTTTGCTTGGAAACGGAAGATCTTGAAAATTCAGCGGCCCAGCTGACACCCGCCATACAGAAAGCTATGCTGTATCTGCACTGTCTCGCCAGCAACTCCATTTCTTCGTACAAGGCGTTCAGAATAGTTCGACTGATGTTGTCGGTTCTCAGCTCTGGTGACAATGGCTTCAACGATGCTGGGATTTCACTTCAGTCACGTGTACCCCAAGGCTGGACACAAAGGAATGAGACATCGCTTACGCACTCCCTTGAGCGCCTGATGGCATTTGGTACTCAAGGCTGAATACATCTCTAGCCGGCCGCTAGGCAGAATACTTTACGGAGGGCAATACGCCATGACCACATTGTGGTCTTCCAATTCATCCAGCAGAATATGCGTTGTGGTCATTCTTCATGTTATGGCAAGTCATCATGGACTTTATCACGCATCAACTCGGCAGGTGCGAGGTTCAGAGGCAACGCAGAAACCCATCTTATGTGGTTCTTGTAGGGGCGTCGTGGAAGACGAAAGGGCTGATTTCGAACGATGTTGATACTAACATCCATTCTGGGTCACGAGATGTCAGCAGATCACGAGATGTCAGCGACGGCGATACTCAGTACGGTGCCTACAGAAATTATGTCGAGGTCTGAAAGCGATTTTGAGGATGAATCACGCAGCATGATGGCTCTTACGGCCCGATTTGGGAGTACTCGGGGGAGAAACGCAAACATTGAGAACTGAAATGCAGCCACGTCTGCACGACCTAATGAAGCTAGGAACCATGCGGAGTGTAGAATGCAAAACCCGAGACTGATTGACATGCCGCACCATGCATCTTCTCGTATCATCTCTTTCCGGTTACTTAAAGTCCACTTCTGATTTCTGTGTGATGGACGTATTAGGAGTCACATCCTGGGCCTCGAGAAGCTTTAATCGTCTCCATCTGTGGCTCCTGATCCTGAGAGGTGTTGACTTTCAAGGCCTTGTGAAAGCCCAGATGATGAGGGGAATTGCAGATCGAATTCTTCCGAGAGTTCGAACTGTTCAAACTATAGGGAAGGATACAGCCTATCTAAATCATTTGAGCCTCGGGTACCTCAAGAGGACATTTTGCGGGAGTACTTCGTTCGGGAAGGTTGATGCTTATCCTGAATTTTTCAGTAGGCTTTAAGTAGCTGGCCGGTATGATGGCCGACAAATTAGGACAGGCACGTGTTCCTTGATTAGGAAGGAGCTTTCCAGTCAGCCACTTCCGGAGATTTCTCTTCCAACCCGGGAGTCGCCCCGTTATTCGCGGCGCAATGTTTCGCCTGGACAATAATAATAAGTCGAAGGAAGAAGTGGTTCTGAAGACCAGAAAGCGAAAGAGTTTGAAGAAATTGGCGCAGGGTTTGCAGCTTAGCTTGACGTGTTTGTGGTGGTTGCCTGCGCAGCCTCGCGAGGCTTTCTACAAAGCGTCAAAGTCTGATCGGGAGACCCATGTTTTGTTCATAAGTTCGTGTCATAGACTCATAGTTGCCTAATGTACAGTGCCAATACTAGGCTGGTCACTGTTTACCCAGACCCGCCGGCGCAGCAAAGACAAAGCTGAACGAAGAACAGATATCTTACACAGTCATGATCATCTCCAAGCCCCATGCGTCTACACCCATCGTATGCGTCTTGTGGCCCGAAATCCTTCTACCCGCCTACAGGCGAATTGAAGGTTGTGGCAGCCGATGGAGAGGATCACTCCGACATCGATTTGGAATTCATGTTTTCCCGTAGAGGAATATAATCCGACTCTTCCACAACGAATTGTACACCACGGATGATCACGTCGGTGCTGGAGCTGTCCTCGTTGTCTCGGCTGGCTTTTGAGTCAACTCGCCCGTCTCCACCGCCCTGTATCTCCCACCCAAACTCTCCGTTACCGGATGCCCCGTGGGGTTGTTTGACGTGGGTAGAGTCGGGTCCGCTGCGAAAAGTGGACGTGCTATTCGTACCTCCCGGTCGTTTGTTGATCAGGCGATCGAACATGGGCTTCAAGCCAGGGAAGGACAGTGCGATTAAGGTGCCTCCAATTTCGGCTACCTCGATGGCAAGCATAGGGTCGTAGGTCCAGGACTCATCCGGATCCCATTGTCCTTGGACCACAAGAACAAGACGAGCGATCGAGATGCCAATCACACTGTCATGGTCAGTCACGGGCAAGTAAGTATTGAGGAGGTCATTCACATACAGGAGACCAGGGAAGAAAATGAGAGCAAGCCCTATCTTCCTCTTTCGAGACAATTTCACAAACCGGATGATGGCTACCGGGATGCCGAACAATAGCATATCGCAAATCAGGGATATTCCAGAGTTCGTGACGTACACCACACCCCAGGCCAAGCAGGTGTAGTCGTCAACTCCAGGTTGCCATGAGTACGGCCACAGACTGGTGACTGGCAGGCAATGAACGATGAGAAGGATAAGCTGCGGAACGTAGGCGGCAAACAGAAGCGCTGCGGCGCATCTTATGGTGATAACAAATCGTCGGCTCTGAGCGCACAGCCGTTGATAAAATAGTAGACCGGAAAATCGACATGTGAAGAGTGCCGTCGTATAAATAATGTGGGCGACGAAGTCGAGAGTCTCGCTCGCTTTGACTGTGCTAAGCGGCATCACATATTGAATGTAATCATAATGGCGACCGGAGCCAATCTTGATAAGGATGATGCAGAGGGTCACAAAAGCAACCAGCAGCACCTGATTCTTCGATTAGAAGCTTGCCGATTGGAGACGGTGGACTACTTACCAGGCCGACAACTGCAAGAGCATCATCATACCCGAAAAACTTGACAACAAAGAGTCGAGAGGCACATCGTGAGATGACGACCAGAAAAGTAAGGGCGAAGACAAAGGAAATGGCGATAATAGAGCCTTCGTCCCGGCTTTGTTTGAGGTAGGCGGCAGAGATACCGGCAGGCACCTGTCCCGCTGCAATTGCCTGGTCTACATTGCTCGAACCCATCCTCGAGATCGTATTCGATTGAAAGGAAGGGACGACTACAACCGTCAAAAGGATGACAAGAACATGATCCTGTGGGGAAAAGGGGAGGATCTGTATTCCCTCCTCAACTTATCTACAAAACTCCCGTGGTCGAAGGGTCCTAGACCTCTGGGATCCGTCAAATTAACATTACCAGCCAAAGGTGTTAGTAGTAGATAGAAAAATGTCGGTTGAATTGTGGAGGGTAGACAATCGAGTTAGCCTCGTATTTGCCACGCAAGCTGGCAACGGCTTGCACTCAATTGCTTCCCCAAAAGACAAGTTGGTGCCGCGCTACTGCAGCCTGCAAAGTCAGTGAACATTGTCCTTGGTGATTTCGTGAGAGCCAGTCTCTAATCGGTTAGAACAATAAGCAGTGCGAGAACCTTGTACATGCGAACAGCTGCCGCATGCATCGAGCGGTTGGCACGTCATTCGATCTCAGTGACCAGCAAGGACTCAAAGAGTGGCAGGAGGACGGCCGGCGCACTCCACCTCGTGTTTGACCACGCACTGGCCACTGGGGAAATGAGTTGGCTGCAAAGTTTGTGAAAACCATTGAAAGGACGGCCCGGCACTGAAGGTAGTGTCGATCCTGCCAAAAAGTGATAAAAGGCCGTAACCATGTACCTCGTATCTGCCGGACGTCTCCCATCAGCTGATAAGCTCCGAGCGTTCAACTGGTACCCTCGTCGAATTGTCTCAAAAGTATCTTTTGTTTAAGCGTCCGTTCGGGGGCACGGGCGGGACCTGCATTAGCAATAAGAAGCACGGGAAGAGAAAGATCAGTTACAATGCTTTATCGCGCCTACCACAGCATCTCGTGAACACTGTATGGGTGGAAGCCAGATCGATCGAACACACAGGATCAACAAAGCGAGTTCGCTTGTTTTCGAGATCGCAGCACTATCATAGTACTTGCATGTATTCTGAAAGATCCTGTGGCCACGCTCGTGCAGGCTCTTACAGCAGATGGAAAACTGCCCAATACCATTCTTACACAGTTCGTTCACTTCAGTGAAAGCCTGGACACTGCTACTCCACTTGTTTGCAGTAGGCCGTCTCGGGGGAGTGTTTTGTCGTTAAGTAACTTCGGCACTTGTCGCCAAGTTTCGCTCGCCAACATGCCGTAAGTTGGCCTAAGCGTGCCTTCTAATCAGTCGGATCGAACTGGCCTTTCTCATCACTGATGGTCCGTGGTCGTCGGCTCAACGTCGAAGACAGGCACAGCATGAAGTCAAGCCCCTCAAACTCACACATATTGGGGCTGATACCCTAGAGCTAAGCTGCTCAGAGATAGTGGGACAGCAGCAAGTTTACGTACATTTGAGTAGGTATTGTAGGAAGCATTTTGACAGGACTGTCAAAACCAAGATCCGAGTTGGAAAACGATCAGAGACATTTTTAGCTAGGTTAGGCAGGTACTGTAGATAAACGACAAAGCTCTCCTCAGTGAGTAGGCGATTCAGGCCACCCCTCAACCCACAATGGTGCCCGGAGCTAGCCCCTGCGTCACCAAGAGATTTGGAGATCCCCCAAAAAGCTTGCATTATACTAGCGAGACGCTACCCACGTGCCGATGAAGCTGTTGTTGTGGCCCGTCAAGGTTCGGAAGACTGCATAAAAGCATTTCTTTCAGGTTGTGTCACCTTACATCTGCATGAGACTCGAGCTCAAACACCCGAGCTCTCAGCCTTGCCGCCATGATGAGAACATTCGCTGGTGTCGCCTATGCGGTCAGTCTTGCCGCCTCTGTTGCGCAAGCACAGACGACGCTCTCCAACTCGTTGTTCTTCCCTCTGCTCGCAAATGCGAACACGACGGAACTGTTTCCTATGCCACCATGCGGCTGTTTCCAATTGGAAGAGGCGACCATCGACGAGATGCAAGCTGCCATGAGCAATGGCACCTTGACTTCCCAGCAGCTCGTCATTTGCTATCTTGAAAGAGCATATCAGACACAAGGATATATCAAGTGAGTGATGGATTTTGTCGCGCGATCGCCACCCACTGACTAACCTTGCAGTTCTATTCTTGAGTTCAATCCCGATGCTCTATCGATCGCAGCGTGTCTCGACGAGGAAAGGAAAAATGGAACGGTCCGAGGTCCGCTGCATGGAATTCCCTTCATTGTCAAAGACAATATCGCGTCCAAAGACAAGATGGACACGACGGCTGGCAGTTGGGCGCTGGTTGGCAGCATCGTGCCTAGGGACGCTCATGTCGTTGCGCAGCTACGTAACGCTGGTGCTGTATTGTTCGGCAAAGCCACCCTGAGTGAGTGGGCCGACATGCGAAGCAACAACTACTCTGAGGGTTATTCTGGACGTGGCGGCCAAGCCCGAAGCTCTTACAACCTGACCACCAACCCAGGTGGAAGCAGTTCCGGCAGTGCCATCGCTGTTGCGGCGAACGTCATTGCATTCGCGCTGGGCACCGAAACGGATGGCAGTGTCATCAACCCTGCCGAGCGAAACTCCATCATTGGCATCAAGCCTACTGTGGGCTTGACCTCTCGCGCTGGTGTCATCCCGGAGAGCGAGCATCAAGATACAGTCGGCGCTTTCGGCAGGACAGTCCGAGACGCCACCTATGCTCTTGACGCGATCTATGGCGTTGATCCCAACGACAATTATACCTCGGCCCAGACAGGTAACACCCCTAGCGGAGGGTACGCCCAATTTTTGTCTAAGAAGGATGCCTTGAAGAATGCGACGTTCGGTCTGCCCTGGAACAGTTTCTGGGTCTATGCCGACGACGACCAGCTGGAGCAGCTCGGCGAACTCATCGACCTGATCAAAGGAGCTGGCGCAACCATCATCAACAACACCGAAATCACAGACTACGAGACCCTCGTCTCACCCGACGGGTGGAACTGGGACTACGGCTCTACCAGAGGCTACCCTAACGAGTCCGAATATACCTACATCAAGGTGGACTTCTACAACAACATCAACAAGTATCTTTCCGAGCTGACCAACACCGAGATCAAGACGATCGAAGATCTCGTCAACTACAACTATGATAATGACGGTAGTGAAGGTGGCTACCCCTGGCCTCTGGGCATTCCAGCATTCTACTCTGGTCAGGACGGATTTGAGGCGTCCCTAGCCACTGGAGGTGTTTACAACGAAACCTACTGGCAAGCCCTGAGCTTCTGTCAGAACAAAACCCGCCAGGGCATCAACGATGCGCTGACCTACAATGGCAAGAAGCTCGACGGGCTCTTGGTACCTCCGGACGTGGGCCAAAGCTACGAGATCGCCGCTCAGGCTGGCTACCCTGTCATCACTGTCCCAGGTGGTGTTCGTGCTATCAGCGGCATGCCTTTTGGTCTCGCGATTATGCAGACTGCCTGGGCTGAAGCTGAGTTGATCAAGTGGGGTAGTGCCATTGAGGATCTGGGGCTCACCTCCAATACCCAGAGAAAGAGAACACTGCCCACGTGGCGAGGATATCTAGAGAGAAACATCCCAGTTCCTTTCTCAGACTAATTATTTTATACCCCAGGTATATATCTATATTTATTTAATGGTGGTTCAGTCGCCGACAATACATCACGTTGTACATATAAATACCCTTGTCCGACGGAGCTCCCAGGTTTACGTGACCATTTGTTCTGCTATCGACCGTGTTCAGTACACTTGTTGCTTCGCATGGTAAGTGCTCCATGCCACATGTCTGTTGTTCGATTCTGAATTCTCTTTGTCGTGACCTTCATACTTTCTTTCCCCGGGCCCCGGAAGCGTTGCAACTTGCATGGAGCAAGAAGTGCTGTCAGTCGCAAAGTTTGCACAATCCACAAACGCTCACTGTGCATCATGCTTAAGAGCCCACAAACGGTCATATCGCATAATGATACTACCAAGAACCTCGCTTCACCTAGGTGCTGGTTCAGCCGGATATTACCCCTTACCTGACCTTATTCCCGGTATCAAAGGACTCGGTATTCATCCGGCAACGGTCTCACGGAACAACTCAAACTCCTAGCCCCCTTCACCTTTCTGCACGAGGGCGGGGAAGTATTCGGACATAAGTACTCAGTGGGCAAACGTAGTAGAAAAATCCGAACACAACCTTGTGTAACACTATGGCACCATCGGCCTATAAAAGGATCATGATCAGGTAAGGTAGAATGGTAGGTCGGCATACAGGTACCAGCGGTGTTAAATTGAGTCCTATTCAGACGAAAACCCAGTCCCTATTCGCCTATAACATTAAGATGGACACTCGCATCAAGATCTCGTCTCTTCCCCTTCGAGAAGCGGTTGCCGATGCGCTGTATCGTTGCGTTCTAGGGCTCGACTGCAACGACTGGGACATGTTCCGATCGTCGCTTGCAGAAGGAGAGGACATCTCCATGGAGTTGAAGGGGTCCATCAGTATCAAAGGTCCAGATCAGATCAAGCAATTTATCTTTGACTTCATTGGGCCTCTGGACACGACGCATCATATCAGCAATATCCGCGTGGATGTCAAGGACGGAGATGACACAGCTACATTATCGGCGAACGCTGTCGCACAGCACTACAGAGAAGGAGAGGGGCCCGATCCAACGACAGCACACTTGATGACTGGATCAATCTATGTCTTGGACTTGGTCAAGGACGGCAAAGATGACTTGTGGAAGATCAAAAAGTGGTCAGCCAAGATCGTCTGGCGGGATGGAGACAGGTCAATTATTGACAGAGGTCTATCGGCTGCTCAGAACTGAGAAGTGTGATGATATTCACATTGGCAGCGCGCAGAGAATGTGGACTCCACTCTCGCATCCTGTCATGCAAGCTCTTCTTGTTCGCACAAATACTGATGTTCTGCCACCGAGAATGCTCTGGGCGGCCTTGCGCTCGCTTCCGTCACATACTGCGCGTGGTCGAGGGTCCATGCAATCTGCTGCAGGAGCCTGAGTGGCTGCCAATATCGAGAATGTCTCTTCCAGGTATCACAGGCAATTGTTGCAACGTTTCGACCGTCTGCACTGTAGAATATGCTAGGCAACTTCCTAATGCCAGAGCATTGCGGCATAGCTCCTGCGTCTGCGCTTGCCGGGGTCGATATCGTAAGCCCTTTCCCAGGCACAGGGCGGCCTCATCTTCATACACCTGCATGTAAGGAATGTCCAACAGATCGATCATTATGTGTGTCGCGGTTCTGACAGATCCTGACGGTGACGCACAGGGTCCCATCACTCGAGTGCCTTTTGTCGACTCGAGCCTATGATCGAACCGTGTCGCATTGGGAAACAAACAACACTCCACGTCGGTTGTGTCGTGATCGAAGCCGACTTGGGCTGCCTGCGGATCACAGGGTGAACGACATCCTCTGATCCTCCGAAGATTCCGTATCGGAGTATACCGATCAAGCCCTCTCAACATCCCGCGCCTTAGATGCTTCTTTTGCCATCTTCCTTGGACCGACTGCCAAAACTATAGGCGAGACCGCCACCGACAACATTTACCAGACACAGCCCCATGGTTGCACCACGGATGATCCCCCGCGCTCCAAATTTGTTTATGAACCCCATTCTTCTTCTGCCAGCTAGGACAAGGTACGTACCGCTCAGAGCAGCAGTAGTGCCGGCACTGTCAATCTTGTAACCTTGGAGATTCAGGTATGTCGAGAAGAGAAGCAGTGGTGGAAACAGCATGGGAACTGGTTGAAAGGGTCTAGCATGCTGGGCAAAGACAAAGGTAGCGAGAAGCGCAGGAGGGACGGGGTTCTCTATAAAGAGTGTAAGTAGATAGACTGGAAGCAGTCAACGCATGCAGTGTGCGCAGAGCTTGCTCGACGTACCTCCCCATTTTTTGGCAGTTTGCAGAAGTGACTGTTTGGCTTCTTCCTTCTTTTGAGGGTCAGACATGTTTGCTATCCAGTCCGTGACCTTTATGCTGGCTTTGTTGGTTCAAAGCGGAAGTTGAAAAGCGCGAAAGACGCAGGTAGTATCGTGGTAGAAGTAGACCAAAACATGGAATGTACGTCATGTCATGCATGGTTCTTGCCTACCTAGAGATACCTTAGGCGCCGAAGCCTGCGACTCCTGCTCCGCGATTCGGGCCATCAAATCCACCCACTAATTGACTTAGAATTACCCTACCATTTCACTTCTTGTGACCACCTTTGTTCAACGATCGCATTTCACGACGCGCCCGGCGATATTATTGGCATCTTGGGGCGACATCATAACATTTTTTCACTTTATCCGGACCCTCGTTCTGAGCTAGAAAGCGTTGCGCCTCCGCGGCATGTCCGCATCAGCCTCTGGCTCCGATGCCAGGGCAAATGGTTCAGCGACTCCACGAGACCACAATCAAGGCAACCAAGAACGCAAATACACTCCGCAGCAGAAAGCCGAGGTCATACGGATCCGAAAATGCAGTCCAACAGCGTTCTACGAAATCCTATCGATAGAGAAAACGTCCACGGATGCGGAGATCAAAAAGGCCTACAGGAAAATAAGTTTGTTGACACATCCTGATAAAAATGGTTACGACGGCGCGGACGAAGCTTTCAAGAGTGAGTCCAGGGTAGGACATTAGACTGTCTCAGCTGACAGCAATAGTGGTATCAAGAGCCTTCCAGATACTATCCGATGCAGAGAAGAAGTCCCGATATGATCAGTTTGGTGGTGATCCTGATAACCGCTTCTCAAGTAGCGGAGCCGCGGGTGCAGGAGCGAGTCCATTCAGTGGTTTCGCCCGATCAGCAGGAAGTGGGAGGGGTCCTTTCTACGAGGACGAGATCTCGCCGGAGGAGCTGTTCAACAGGTTTTTCGGCGGCGGTGGTATGCCTTTTGGTAAGGACTTCACATGCACTTATTGAGGATACAAAGGTGCTGACAAGTTCAGGTGGTGGTGGATTCGGCGGCCCCCAATTTGTTTTCAATATGGGAGGCGGTCCGGGCTTCACAGTACATCGTATGGGCGGCAACACACCACGAAGGAGGCCCAGAGACGCCAACGCAGAGCCTCCCCCAAGTGGCCTGTCCGCTTTAACACAACTTCTACCGCTCCTACTACTGTTCATACTACCTCTACTCTCCTCTTTCTTCTCCGGCTCGACGGATTCAGCCCCCCAAGTCCGTTTCGATTCGCCGGTACCGCCACATACGCTGCATCGAGTAACGCCCAGGTATAGGATCGGCTACTTCGTCAATCCAGCCCAAGTTGAGGGCTATAGTTCGAGGCAGTTCAATTCGCTAGATCAACGTGCGGAGGTGGACTATGTTTCCAGTCTGAAATATCAGTGCGATACAGAAGTCCATCGAAAACGACAGGAAATAAACGATGCCACGGGTTTCTTTTTCACGGATGAGTCCAGACTGCGGCGGGCTAGGGATATGCCCATGCCTGGGTGCAGGCGGCTGGATGAACTGAAGATAAGTCGACAGTACTGAGGGAGTCATGGCGAACTGTCTTTGAAATGCATTATTGCTGGGCGTTGGGGTTATTGTCGAGGTGGTTTCCCGGCTATTCCGTGATGCCAGCATGGAGCTTCATTCATCACACAACTTCTGTATTCGAATATGAACCATTTGACGTTCGACCCAAACGGAGGGATGTGTATATCTTCGCAAGACACTGCCGATGCAACTCGATTGTCCTCCACGTTCCAGATTCCTTGCTTGTCTCAGTAGTCTTGGGGGCCAAAAGCTTTAGCGGCACGAGATGATTGAGTTGCAGCGACTTCCTGATGGTGGACGTGCTCGAAAGAGCTGCCATAGTAAGTAAAGCTTACTCTCATCTACGTGAATGAAACCGTTCACCATCGAGCGAATGAATAAGGTGCTTCACAATTGACCAAGACAAATCAAATCCCTGTGTCTCGCGGATTGATGCATTGGAATGGGCTAGTGCACATATTGATCTACAGGTTCTTCCCACGCTACGTTGGAGACATCCCGCCACAGCCGCATCCAAGGCACAAGGCCTAAGAGCCGTCCAGGCACATTTTTACCCCATATCGTAGGCCGGACTCTCTGATAGGAAAACCAACATGTTTTCAACAATGATGAGCACATACAGAGACATCGGATCTTGTCAAAAGGATCATCTTGACTCATCAAGGTCTTGTATTCGTACGAGCGCCTTTTGACGCGGCCTGGGGATTTTCGACGAGCATACTATGGTATTGCGCGGTGGGTCGACTATCTTGTGTTTTATGCTTCGAAACGACATGACTATCGTTACGTCCGTAGTCGACTTCCTCCCTTACTATGCAGACGTTTGTTGGCCAATGGCTACTCTTTTTACACCGTCTTCTGCCGTCCGCCCCCAGTATGAAGTGTGTGCCCTCAACTAGCCTACACTGACATCACTCGACTGCTTTGTCTTATATGACTTAGGGTAGGCGAGGTTGATTGCGCTCCGCCACTTTCTCAACTGGCTCCTACTTGTACCATTGAACCGCCTCAATGCGTTTCCGATGGACTTGCTGAGAACCTCAGAGCACCGCTTCATCCTACAGACTTGAAGGGTCGATCCTGCAGTCCGCTTCTTGGAACTTGCAGAACCTTGTCTACATGCTCGGTACAGTTGAGGCCTCATCATGACTGGGCTGACGTCTGCTGTTGCTTCCGTGACAGAAGGTGGCAGATCCTTGTCGTCGCGGAAGGGCAGGTTTCGTATCAGTCGGTAAGTTAGCCCGCGAACCGTCTTGCTGGCTGACGGCCAGAGACTCACCGCTTGCAGTGAGGATCAAGGCCAACACTGGAGAGCCGTATCCTCGTTCAAAGTGGAGATATTCGGTGCTTCCTTAGCTGTGATTGCTCTCATGGCCATTGTTGTCACTCTCACCATACACCAGGGCCGCCCTCTGCCTCAATGGCCGCACATGATATCGATCAACGCCTTGATAGCAATTTTCACAGGTGTATTTAGATTTTCGTTGCTCATTCCAGTTGCCGAAGGTATATAGACGTGCTCTTGGCCTGATTCGGCAGCTGACAAACACGTCAGGGATCAGTCGCCTGAAGTGGCTGTGGTTTCGTCAACCTCAACCGCTTGGAGATCTCGAACGGTTTGATGCTGCTAGTCGCGGACCTTGGGGATCGTTGAAACTGGTTTTCAGGCTTCGAGCACGGTATGCCTCCCTGCATGTGCTTCACCAAGGGTACCAGCGCTAACGCCAGTCTCCAGTCAACTTGCAACCTTGGGTGCCTTCATCACAGTGCTATCGTAAGTTTCCTTTCTATTTGCCCTGAAACCCGTATGTTGGACTCTTCAATATACTATGATGTTGTCTGGTAGGGCTCGGGACACAAGACTGACTGATAGAATGTCAGGATCGGCATAGATCCATTCTCACAGCAAATACTGCATTACTACGATTGTAACGTGCTGGACGCGGGATCCATAGCGCTCATCCCCACGAGCAACTTTTACACCCTGGGATTCGAACAAGATATCGATTACCAACTACCGGATGCGTCGATGACAGGAGTCCTTTATTTGGGATTGATTGACCCGCCTGCCAACAGCTCTGCAGGAATCAACGCTGACTGCGTTTCTGGAAATTGCACCTTTCCACAATCAAGCGGCGCTTCTTACTCTTCCATCGCAATGTGCAGTCAGTGTACGGACATTTCGAGCTCCATCCGGAACAATAGCTATGGCGAAGGCGCAGAATGGTATTACACCTTGCCATCAGGATGTGAAGTTGGACCCTTTTTTGGGGCTAATGGACTTGGAACTGTTCTCAACACTATGTACGTAATCAAGGACAGCGACAGTACTAACAGCAGTCTGTTCTCGTTTGAGACCCTCATGACGCCAGACAACAGCTACATGACTGCTTCTGCCTTCAGCTGCTCCCTCTATCCTTGTGTTAATACCTATGCCGGTAATATATCGAACGGCATCCTCGACGAACGACTTGTCTCGAGTCAGCGTATGAGTTTTTATGGCAGTGATGGTATATTCTGGTTCTCATCAGCAATGGATCGAACATTGCGCAACGGAACTTGGTCGCATTGCGAATCCAGTCCAGCGCCCATGTCACCTACAAACCTATGCTCGCGGGTGGGCTTTACCCCATACAGCTCCACCTCTAGCGAGAGAGAATGCTGGCCGAACGACTGTGTTTGGACTCTGGGGTTGATCCCAACGGGTGGGATACCTAACATCCTCGATGGCCTCTTCGACAACCAAAATGTAAGCTACTTCGGCAACGTCCCCCAGGGTCCGATATGGATGTTGAATCTTTGGAATACTGGCGCCGGCGATCTGCAACACATACAAAATACCACGGCCGGCCTCGCCAATGCCATAACAGCAATCATGCGCCAGCAAGGGGATAACTCAAGCGCCGGGCTAGTTACAGGGACAGTGCAGGCTCTGCAGACGTGCATTGGCGTCCAGTGGGCATGGCTATCTTTTCCCGCAGCCATGTTGCTTCTCAGCATCGTGTTCTTCCTGACCGCCACGAGTAAGGTCTCATTGAGCTCTATGCGCAATGTGTGGAGGTCTTCGTCACTTACGCTGCTCTTCCACGGGCTGAGCAAGGATGTACTACTCAAAGATATGGATGATGGGGTCAGTTTAGAAGATGCGGCGTACCATGTCAAAGGAAGGCTGGAATGCCTTGGAGATGAACTTGCTTTTACTAAAGTCGGCGCAGTTGATGAACGTTCCTTCGAATACGAAGAAGATCGGTTTCGGAACCATATCTGATACTGGCCACCCAAGACGTCTGGTGCTGATGCCGAAACTTGATAAATAACGGTGCAAATTCTCTCCCACGCATGATTTCACTTCTGTGACGTCTTCAATCCATTTCATTGTGGTATACGCAGCATCTCCATATGTGAGAATCCTTACCGGAGATTCTCAAAGGTAAATGGATATGAATGCGGTTGTTGGAGACGCCGTGACATCTCAAATCAAACTCGACATTTGCTTCATTGATACGTTTTGCTTGATTTTGAAAGGGTGAATATTGGCGAGGTCGCCCAGACGCCCCAGGCGTCAATCACATCTGGAGTGACCTCACAATTCGATGCGGAGGAGGACCCTCAGTCAAAGATGGTCGAGTTGGTTCGTCCAGGTGGGAGAAGCTGAAGCCGGCAAACGAGAACAGCGCAAAGATGCTCAAGATTTAAGACCTCATTTTTGCAATACTTCTGTTATAGTTGGCTCAGGCGTAGACAACATGCTTTACTGAATAATGTACGTGGTGCTTGATCTTGAGCAGCCTTGACGGGTAAACTTAACTGGCGAGGCTGTCTGCCGCTGTCACTGGCCGGCTGATTATCGGATCAAATAAATGTTAGTGACGTTCTTCCTGTTTCGCCCAAGATCTCCGACCCGCAACGCAATCTGGCGTTGTTACCCCAAATTCAGTTGGACGGAGTACTGCACAGTACTGTACATCATCCATCTTGCGCCTAGAAACCAAACATTCCCATCGCCGCCACATTTGTCATCTCTACAACAACGACAATGTCGGACCCGTCGTTAGACTCGGATAAGGTGCGTAGGGTACGCGCGCATCAGAAGTGTCTAACATTCATCAGATTCGCAATAAAAGACTGGCCAAATTGCAGCAAACCCAACAGGAGCCGCAGCCAGAGTCACAGTCGCTGTCTTCAGATCCCGCGACCTCAACGCAAGATGTCTCACAGTCACAACCGCCCTCCTTACCCTCCACGCCTCAAGTCAGCACTCCACAGCCGCCAGTCCCCACTGCGTCACCAGCACCATCGATCAATATCTCCAAACCCTCCTCGCCGGCACCTGCGACACGAATAACCATCACGCCGCAAAAGAGAGAGATCGAAGGCCCGGAGCGGCCAGCTTCGAGACAAGGTTCGAGACCGAACGAACCCATCGAACAGTGGGAAGACCGTACGTTAAGGGGTATCTTTCGCCTTAGCCTGGATCCCCAGCAGACGAAGGATATTCACGGTCAGACTCTCCATCCTGTGCCACAACTTCGCGAAGAATTACAGACCGAGGAAAAGCCGCTGCTGTTGAATAATGAATTGCTTGACCAGGCTATCATGGAGGCTGGGGCTAACTTGGGCCAAACAACACCACACGATTGGTTGTTTGGCTGCTGGAAGAGGATCACAAGACTGAGTGGAGGCGTCAAAGAGCGGACTCCTGAGAACAAGAAGTGGACGATCATCTCGGAAGCGAGAAGACTGTGCATGAGCTGGTGCGTCCTGTCTATCACAACACCAGACATTTTCGGCATAGAATACGATGGCGCTTCGGCGTTAGCTGATCACCTTCTTGCCGACCCAGAGGACGATCGCGGAGTATGCCACGACTTCCTTACAGAGGTTATCACCAGATTCGACGACGACGATCAGATCAAAGAGAAGTTCGTCCAAGCTGTGGAGAAGCTCAGTGTGAGGTTGGCCGGCTTGACCATGGACAGTGACTATCGACGGTACACTGCGATGCTGCGACATCTTATCAGATACAAGCCTGTAGCGGTTGCCATTACGAAATCTCCCATGTTTGTGGCCGAATCTGTCCCAGCTGCAGGTCTGGAGGTCGCCACCTTGCTTGGGCCCTACTTCCAGATATCACCTCTCCAGGCTGAGGTCACGAATCAGTATTTCTCAGCACCCAAGACAATGGACCCAGGCCGGATCAGAAACGCTCAGCAATCACTGCAGATGTCTTTAAGAGCGCATCAGACGGAACTCTTCGATATTGTCAACACCTTGGTACGCGCATCGCCTGACGCGAGAGACCGTGTCTTGGACTGGTTCGCCCTCGTGGTCAATTCAAACCATAAGCGAAGAGCTATGCGCGTCGACAAAAAGACAGTCTCAAGTGACGGGTTCATGATAAACGTGAATACTTGTCTAGATCAGCTTTGCGAGCCGTTCATGGACGCACAATTCTCGAAGATGGACCGTGTCGACGTTGGGTATCTCCGCAGACATCCGAGGGTGGACATCAAAGACGAGACCAAAATCAATGCTGATCAAGACGAGTCCGATGCATACTACGAGACACAACTTGATGGGCCCAACAACTTCATCTCCGAATGTTTCTTCTTGACTGTCGCTGCACACCATTATGGCAGCGAGGCGGCACGCACCATGCTTAAGGATATGGACCGCGAGCTGAAGCACATGGCCAAACAGATCGAGCAATTCGAAACGGAACGACACAAGTACGTCAACAATCCAATGCAATTGCGAGTATACGAAAGTCAACTTAAGAAGTTCAAAGATCAGCATGACAAAGGTCTATCATACAAATATGCTGTTCAGGCTGTGTTGCTCGACGAACTTGCACAAACTCGATCCATGCAATTCATGCGTTTCGTGACCGTCTGGTTGCTCCGCCTGGTTTCTACTCATCGTCAGTTTCCCAAGGAGAAGCTGACTCTTCCACTGCCTGCTGAAGAGCCCGAAGATTTCAAGAACCTACCGGAGTATTTCTTGGATATAATCAGCGGTAATTTCGGCTTCATCATGTACAACATGCCACAGATCATTTCTTCAACCCAATCAGACGAGCTTATCGTGTTGTGTGTCACATTTCTGCGGAACTCCGAGTACATCAGAAACCCTTATCTAAAAGCTTCATTGGTTACCATTTTGTTCCGCGGCACATGGGCATGGCGTCAAGGCGGTCGGGGTATACTGGCTGACCAATTAAATAGTCTGCCTTTTGCGACTGAGCACTTGCTACATTCATTAATGAAGTTCTTCATTGAGGCAGAATTCATGGGTGGTCATGGGCAATTTTTCGACAAATTCAACGTGCGGTACGAGATCTTTCAGATCATCAAGTGTGTCTGGTCAAACACTGTCTACCGGGATCATCTTTTGCGGGAAGCCAAGGTCAACATGGAGTTCTTCGTAAGGTTCGTCAATCTCCTGCTTAACGACGTCACATTCGTCCTGGACGAATCCTTCACAGCATTTCACAGCATTTATGACCTGTCGAAAGAGCTATCTCTCGCCGGAACGACTCTCAACGAGCAACAACGACAGGAAAAAGAGGAAGTCCTAGAGCAAGCTAAAGGGAAGGCAAAATCTTACATGCAATTGACCAATGAGACGGTCGCCATGTTGAAATTGTTCACCGAAGCGCTTGCTGATGCTTTCACCATGCCTGAGATTGTCCAGCGATTGGCTGACATGCTGGACTACAACCTCGATGCTATGGTCGGGCCCAAGAGTTCATCACTTAAGGTTGACAACTTGCAGGAATACAACTTCAACCCAAAGGCTCTACTGAGTGAGATTGTCGATGTCTACCTCAACCTGAGCGAAAAGGATAACTTTATCCTGGCCGTGGCTCGTGACGGGCGCTCATACAAGCCGGACAACTTCTTTGCAGCAGGCTCTGTTCTAAAGAGATTCGTCCTGAAATCTCCCGAAGAGCTCAACAAGTGGGCACGGCTGATCGAGAAATTCAGGAAGGCCAGAGAAGAGGATGAGGCAGCAGACGCGGATCTTGGCGAGGTTCCAGACGAGTTCCTTGATCCTCTGATGTTCACCCTGATGGAAGATCCTGTGAGGTTGCCAGTCAGCAAGATTGTCATTGACCGAAGCACAATTCGGAGTCATTTGTTAAGCGATCCGCATGATCCTTTCAATCGAGTACCGCTAAAGATCGAGGATATCATCCCTGGTAAGTTCTTAGGCCCACTGATTTTTATGTGCACATACTGACCATGATTTTCTCAGCTACCGACGTCAAGGAGCAGATCGAAAAGTTCAAGCAGGAGAAAATCGGTAATAGGAGGAAGGACTTTGTAGAGACCGTGAAAACAGAATCTGTGGGCGGCGCAGATGGAGAGGCCACGGAAGGAACACCCAATGAGGGCGTTGCTCCCACTGAGCCTATGGATATTGATCAGTGAGCAGTCAATAGAGGTTCGATGGGAAGTCCGGGGACATTATGTAAGAAGATCAGATAGAACGCCCCGGGGGCAAGCGACTTTGTATGATGGCGGATCCTGCCCTTGAGCGTTCTGAGTCAAAAGAGAATAAAGCGGCTGGATCATGCGGCATTCACCTGTAATATTGACACGGTTCTCACCCAGGAGCACGGACCGACAGTCATTGTTGAGCGGGTCGGTGAGAGGGAGGCGGATATCACTTTCATGTGAGGTCCAGCTCAGGGAAAAAACAGGTGGTCAGGCAGCAAGCAGAGAAACACCGCTTGGTGCCGCGGACGTCGTCAAGTCAAAGTGGGACATCTCTGCCACTGTCCATGAGCGCGGTCCGATGGTCAAGGCGACAGAGACTGCTGTTGATGCACGAGGACTTCATCGAAGACAACACGGATGAGGAGAAGCTCAGCCTTGTGAGCACGGACCATTTCCATGCCTTCCTAATAGCGTTAGCTCCGCCCCTTACCGATCACAGCCTCGAGCACAGAAGCACAGTGAGGTCGGAGCACTGTTCTGTGCGTCAAATAACATGTATGACTACTGCAACGTCCGGACTCTTTGTAGACTGTCTCCGCTGCTCGCTTTTATGTTGCTCATCTTCATGCTTTGTCAAAGAAGCAGCCCTTTGTCCTGGCTCGTAGCTGATACTGCAGATGAGGGCGCGCCCGCGCCCTAGGTTCTGTAGCAGCCATAACGGGGTATTATACCCCTCGTCGCGCGAGACGACATCATAGAATAATATGAGAGCTGCTTGAATGGGTTCTGATTCATTTGCGGCTTAGAAATTGTTTGTTTTGGCTCTCCCATGAATTTTGAAAACTCCGAAACCACTTTGTGATCTCTATACAACCACCTTTTCCACTCTGTGCTTGCTTTGAACACTTGTCAAAGGATTTATTACTGCTCTACCAACACCATAGCCATCCCTAACACCTTCTCACCATGCTTGACTACTACGACCACGAGTACGTTGAGTTCTGGGGTACTATCATTGCCTTGAGGCCTGTTGTGTCTCCTGGAAACTGGACTCCACTACCGAGAGAGGTCCTGGGAGCTTTGCTCGAAAGATATTACACTTCAGGCATGAGGAATGATCTCTTCGGGCTCTTGGAAGGCTTATTCGTTGACGTTGGCCTTCGTGGTCATGTCAACCAAGAGCACATCGGTTATCGAGTACAAGTCATCAGCATCTTGCATCGAATCGTCGAAGGTGAACAACTCCCAGTCGTTGAAGACCCGATCATAGCTCAAGATCATACACCACCGCCACAAGGGCAACCAGAAACCTGAAACATTATTTTGCCATGATTAGCAACAAATACTTCATGACAGCTGTTCAAGAAGTGCGCACGATTCAAGATACCCTTGCGTTGAGGTCGGCAACGAAGGTACTCCTTGTGGCATGAAGCGCTCATGGGTAGGTGCCAGCCACCAATCCACCGTCGTACAGGACTGACAGCAGTAGCATACGAGCCATATCCATGACAGCCACAGTGTGTTGATCGGCATCAATACCTCCCTAATACCTCTTCCCAATGCCTTTACGTTGATAGCCTTGTGGCACATCCACACCTTCAGGACCAAGCTCGTTCGCTTCGTGCAGCGAGTTGGCCAGAGAGGAGCTGGAAAGGTGTTTGTCCCATGAATATGAGCACCAAAAGAGATGGATCTCAGAAATCCATCTTGCTGGAATGGACAAGATCTGGACAGTGCCAACCACAGCACTCACATTGCATACCCGAACGAGGTCAATATCGGTGGTGGTGTCCCGATGACTACGCTGTGCGTCCTCTCGTCCTCTTCGATGGGGCTATATGGTGGGCGCCACCCCTGCCTCAAGCCCAGTGCTTGCTGCCAGTCGTCCCGTCTGCCAAATGCTGGGAGCAGCTGTATGCTCCCACAGACGGCGTCGCTGCATCTAGGCGTATCAGCATGGTTGAAGATCGATGATGTCCTCCTTCGGCACTGAACGATTTCAAAACTGTCCGGGTTGACAGCTTTTTCCTTGGTTTTGGCTGGGCACCTCAATGCCAGATCGGAACGTGCTCGCCGCGACAGTGAGACAGACACAATTGCAAGAGAACCTCAAGCCTGACGACGGCAACCATGGATACAAAGCAGGAAATCTGAATGTTACCTGGAAGGCTCTCGGCACACCTGCAGAGTTCCTTGCTTGTTTCGATGCAGACATGATCCCGGAGCCAGGCTTCCTTCGTGTCAAGCAGCTCAAGCTCGCGCCCGTTTTTCCCTTAAGTGCAAGGAAGAGATACAAGCTATGGCCTTTGGGGCGTTGCGGCATGTTCAGGCAGGCTTATTCTCAACGCCCCTTGCAGCTGGAAAGGAGTACCACTCAGCCTTCTCGGCTTCTAGAGAAGCAATATGTTCGTTGCGAAATGGCAGACATGTATCCTCCAATTTTGCTGGGAATGAGATATGTCTGGTTGAAGCCTTCACCGCCTAGGTCGGCGATTTCAGTTCGAGATATCGAACAACCCGGCCTGCCTGGCCTCCGGCACTGAACGATTTCAAAATGATCCGGGTTGACAGATGGTGGGGGCAGAGCACCGAGGTCCGCAAGCGTGGACTCAGAGGCGGCAGAGCTCGCGCACAGCAGGCCAAGAAGGGAAAGCTGGCCGCTTGTCTCCAGGATCCCACTCCAGAACAGAACACGCATCGCCAGGAGGTCGAACGGAAGTATGGGAAGGGACGCAATCTGATTGAGGGACTCAGGCAGATTCTCACCATGTTCGAAGACAGCCACCATACCAATTCATTACGGGCCAACAGAGCATGGCTGAAGAAGTGATTAAGACAGGACGCAAACTGGGTCACCGCATGTCTGGACCGATAACCCACCTCCGTCATCAAATGTCGCGCTCAGCCGTGGAAAGAAGACAGCTTCTATGACCAGTGCACGCCACAAGGTTTTTTCCGTTCGATCAGAAATGTCAGATGGTCTGAGTTCCTGAACTCCATGCACATCGACATGGTCTATACGACCTCCGACCAAAGAATGAGCAGTGCCACGACGCTTGCATCATGGCCCAGGCACAAGATCAGTTGATGGTGCTGCGGCACATCTTGTGCATTGCTAGATGCCTGTGTGCGCTGTTCCGCACATTGCTGTGGAACCTGCATAAGAGGCTACCCAAACTTGTCAACAGCATCCGCAGCACAACACCACGACCAACACTTCGCATTCTTGGTCAGGAGGCTTCATACTGTTGATGTCTTCGTCACCAGCTGTGGTGACCAGAATAACATCAGCATCAACGCCTTGAAGTAGAGGCAGCGTGTGCAACACTGAGGTACGATGCTAAGATGGGTTGTATGATCAGCAGAAGAATATGCATACTAGTTGTATGTGTATGGTCGTCAAGCAGGGTGTCATAACGATTGGACGACGCCCTGTTCGTCTCTCACTGCTCTCCTCACTCATCGTCCTGGACAACCTCAACGACATCATCACCAGCGACGACATAGTCATTCAGAGCTGCCTGCTCGGGAGCTCAGCTGCTGGAGGCAGAAATTTTACAGAGTTGAGTGGCTCTTTCAGCCGTTTCTCGCGTTCCACAAATTTGATCGAACTTGCTCGTCATGGAAAGTTGCGGGCTGGAGGTATTCTGAGCAACGGCCTTCGGCACTGGACGATTTCAAAACTGTGTTTTCACTATTGGTGAGAGCTCAAATGTGGTCGAAAATCAAGAAAAACGTTCTCATTGTCTGGCCTCAATCCAGCCGATCGACCTCGACGTCACGTCGGGCGCCATGGACAAGCCGACATCATCCCTGCACCAGGGTTACTTCGTGCTCTGCTTCCCCATGCATTGTTCGTTGTTCTGTCGACGACAAGGTCGGCATGGCCACCTGTGCACAGGTATGTCGTGGGAACTCACCCCACTTAGCACATGCTAACAGATATAGCACGGTGTCCTGGAGGAGCATTCGCCAAGCAGCGCAAGCCTGCTGCTCGATGAACTGCCGCACCCGCCTGAAATCAAGCACACAAACAGTGTGCGCATCTCGGCCATGCCTCACAAATCCCAACCCACTGCAAACAACTCAACAACAACATTACAACACAAGCAAACTCCTTCCACAACGAATAAGACAATGGCGAACACAATGGGAGCACCTCTCCGACGCATTGCGAAGGAGACGAACCTCCGAGACATCGCTCGCATCGCAGACGAGCAAAACGAAGAGACGACCGGTGCTGCCGGTGATGGAGGCTCGGTTGCCTCGACAGTCGTCCACCATAGGACATGGGTGGAGCGAGTCAAGATGCTCCTGGGGAGGTTTCTGTGTGTAAAGGGATAAGACGTGTTGGATGAGGAGGAGGAGGACTTTCAAGCCATGATGGCAGGACACCACGTCAACAACAAGCTCAACTCCATCAACACCACATCTCCATTGACGATGAGCTCTTCGTCAAACGCCAGACACATATCGAAAACATCGGAGGATGGGCCGGAAGGGGGAGAAGAAGGCATCATGATACCGCTTGCGGTAGAGGCAGAGTATGCCGAACACACAATATCACAATGATTGCCTCAATTTTTTGATATGTCCAGGTGCTGTTTTACAGCATCCTCCGACAATGATACCCTCCCATGCTCCTCTGTGCTGAACCTCCCTGACGATATCAGAGATCTGGTCATGCCATGGCTTCTGATCGGAATCGTCTCCAATCCACTGTTGCACCGCTGTATCGTAGACCTTGCGACCCGCACCATCCGGGTAGAAGACCAGCTTCGGTAGTTCCAAGGACAGCTTACGCGCCGCCTCTTCGTATTTTCGAATGAGCCCTGCGACTTTGTGGATTTTAGTACAATTGATGCCAACGGCAAATGGTGGCCTTTCGCCCGTTAACATGACTGAGACCAACTCTTCGATGCTAGTTCCATCAGGCAGTCTCTGATCATCGTTCGGAAAGACGCATGAGATCCAATACTCCCTGTCTATTACGCCCTTCATGACCCTCCTAGCTATTCTGACCTCGTCGATTCGTGGCAACGTCTCAAAAGCCACGACGTCGATCTCCTTCCATTCACTGCTATCCTTGAAGACGGATATCCTCTCTGAATGGAACGTGTACAGGTCCCCCTCATTCATCAGTCCATAGTTCCCGGAGTACTCTGTACTGGGAACCATGGTTGCTCCATACGCGCCCAGGCTCAGCGCCACAAGACCAGGTCTGCCATTGAAAGCCTGTCGGGCGATCTTCACAGCAGAGAGCATGTAACGCACCGCATCGCTGGTGCCAATGCCGTCCTGTTTCGGCACCTTTGTATTCCTGAATGCACGAAAACTTGCTTGATAAGTCGCTGTAAGGATGATGTCTGCGCCAGCATTGGCAAAGTCTCGCTGGACAGCTTCTAGTGTCGAAGTGTTCTCCACCAATAGGTGGGATGACCATAGTGGTGTATCCGCACAGAATTTGACGTTGTGCTCATCTTCAAGAGTTGTGCCGAGGCCGCCGTCCAGGAGCAGAAGCTCTTTTTGGAACAGATCGTCCCTCATAGCAATTCATACATTGAATGCCCTGTACATAAACTATCTGTTGATGTTCTTGATGCAGATTTTTCCAGGGACGAGGCTGAAACTCCCCACACTAAGATAGGTGGATCGACGATATTTAATCAGCCCAGCTCCTGGGGAAAGCTTATCTGTTATCGCTGGCGCCCCAAAAACTTTTTCCTGCAGCATCATGCAGTTCACTAAACTAGCTGCATTGTGACTCAAAAAGAGAAGTCTTTTGCGCGGAAAATTTGGTTTGTACCAGACTACTTGAGAGAGTGTTGCTGGCGACACTCTTCCCTGAAAAGTGGATAAACTCAACAACAGTGCCTGTTCAGGATGGCAGCTCTTCGCTCGGTCGTTCGTCCCCTCCGACAACAAACCCGATCACTCTCCACAAGCTCCTCCTCACCTCGACACCTGCTCTCCCTTTCAAACCTAACGCCGACCGAACTGAGTACCCTTGTAAACAACGCTACCTACCACAAAAACCACATATCTAAGCCGTCATGGGCTCTGCGCGACGGTCTAGCCCGCAAGACAATTGCCCTCCTCTTCTCTAAGCTTTCGACGCGAACACGAGTCTCTACTGAAGGCGCCGTAGCAGCAATGGGCGGGCACCCTATGTTCCTGGGCAAGAACGACATTCAATTAGGTGTCAATGAGTCCCTCTACGACACATCAGTCGTGATATCGAGCATGGTGTCCGGTATTGTCGCAAGAGTTGGCCCACACGCTGATATTGCAAACCTGGCCAAAGATTCTTCGGTACCCGTCATAAACGCCCTATGCGACACCTACCATCCCATGCAAATTATAGCGGATTTCGCCGCGTTGACGCAGACATTCTCTACACCCGCTGAGAAGCTGAAAGGGCTGAAGATTGCGTGGATAGGAGATGCCAATAACGTCCTATTCGACATGTGCATCGGCGCAAGAAAGCTGGGCATCGAAATGGCCGTTGCAACACCCAAAGGATTCGAGATCCCGGAGAAAATGAAGGAGGAGATTGAAGCTGTTGGAGAAGGGAAGCTGTTCGAAACAAACCACCCAGAAGAGGCGATCAAAGGAGCCAATATCCTTGTCACAGACACATGGATTTCGATGGGCCAAGAGGAAGAGAAGGCGAAGCGACTGAAAGCTTTTGCTGGGTATCAAATCACGGAAGAGCTGGCGCGACGGGGAGGAGCCGCTGAAGACTGGAAGTTCATGCATTGTTTACCTCGACATCAGGAGGAAGTCAGTGATGAAGTGTTCTATGGCAAGAGATCTTTGGTCTTTCCCGAGGCGCAAAACCGGTTATGGTCTGCGTTAGCGACTCTGGAAGGGTTTATTGTCAATAAGGGCGAGATCAAGAAGACTGGATCGTGATTGCCATGATTATATACAAGACAAAAGAAGAAAGAGACAAATTCGAACTCTACAGTAACCGTGAATTCCTCTGTCCTATCGAATTGCCCGATTACGCAGATCGTCGCTTGAAGGGTAGGGAAGACCTAATCCTGCCGCAAAGCATATGATCCTTGGCAGCCTTTCACATGCCTCGGTCCCAATCCTCGACTTCACTCTTCAAAACAACGACATCGTTCCACTCTACTACTGCCGAACCATCACAACGCGCAACAGCAACATCAACCAGCCATCATCAACCCTCCTTAGACTGTGGTCATCTTCACGCAAATCATCCACAGCATCTGCGTTGGACCGGCCGCGCGACCCAAGGATGGAGGTATGCCTACAACTCGCACCACCTCCAAACATTAATACACTACTAACATCATTTCCAGTCTCCCACATTATCGCGTTCAAGCTCCTTCGCGCCAGGTCCTCACCGCCGCTCCCATCCCAATCTACAGCATCTCTCGCTAGCACCACTGACGCCAAAATACCCGATCGCACCCGCCGATTACTCGCCGTACTTCGACCCATCAACATCTGAGCTCCACACATCCACGTCCATAAGCCAGATCGCCAGCCTCCCGTCGCCAGGCGGAATTTTGACGAGTCATTCCGCTGCACACTCGAGAGCAAATTCACGCACAAGACTAAAGAGAAAGACACGATCAGCCGTGTCAATACAAGCACCTACATCTGGCTCATACGCTGAGGCTACTCCGTCAGGCGCGCTAACTAGCGAGGGCTTCGGGCACAAGAAGTCCGGTCTACATCTACACACGTCTGACTCGTCGTGGCTGATCCAGACTGGCCTGACGTTGACAGAGAGCTCGCGGGAGAGTAAAGGGCAGTCATGGCTTTCGAAGCGCGATTCTTCAACGTCTCTGCACAGTCCTATCGATGACAGATTCATGCCACGGTCGGGCAGAGCAACGCCAAGCATGAGCCGAAGGAACAGTGGCAGGAGGAGTAGGAGGTCGCTGGCTATGACACCCGCACTACAGACACCCGCAGATGAGGCTGCACCAGACTGGGACGACGTTCAAACACAAGCAGAAATCGCGGCACAGGTGGAGAACGAATTTGCAGATGAGTTTGACGACGATCCATACGGGGTGCTTGACTTCGATGGACAATTCGACAGTGATGATGAGGAAGATGTACGAAAGGAAATCTCGCGATATCGACTTGGAGGATGGATGGACGGAGTCGTGGATGTATTTCTTCGCTTAGAAGATATGCCCGACTATCAAGATGAAGACTTGGAGGCTCGCAGGTTTGAAGTGTTTCCAGCTCCCACAAAAGACGCTGAGAACGCTAGTACGCCATCTGACAATTCTGTGGAACCACCTCCCGCAAGGCCAGCGGGTGTCTGGGATGATGTGGCTTGGTTCGGTCGCCTGCTAGCGAGGACGGTCCGATCATAGCCGCATGGTGACCGGTCTACCTCTCGTACGAATAAGGAATGGATGTGCTACCTTCGAATTTCGGTGGACTGCTGCCTGTGCTTGGCCTGAATATCAATCGGACAAGTCAATGATTTCGGGCTCGCGGCGTGGCTTTTTCGATGATGGCGCAACAATATTGATGTCTGCATCCTCGCCCACAAACATATTGCTTGCCTCTCGCTTGACTTGCACTGCAGCCAGCTGTCGCAGATCATCTTCAGCCTTCTCCTTCTTGATCTTGATTCTTGCAGCTTCAAGCTCTACCTGCAATTTTGCGTCAGAAGTCGTTAGGAAAGGAGGAGGCATTCGTGACATACCGTCTGTCGGCGGAGGAGCTCTCTAGCTTCCTCGAGAGACAGAGAATCTGGATCTCTGGCTTCTAATGAGACCGGTTCAGGTGTTCGTGGCAAAATGCCGAGAACCTGCAATGCGTCTGCTCCAATCAGCAAATGGCTAATCGAAATCCATGTTGAGGTTTACTTCTGCTCCGATATTGAAAGACGAATACGGCAAGAGGAGATTTGTCAATTTCAGTTCCATTCCACTCCGTTCTTGTCTTGGTCGGCTGTGAGGGTTGTAGCCTAAGATCATCCCTTAGTATGCTGATTTGAGATGCTAAGACTTGCTTACCCCATGGCTGAGTCAATGGCCCGTCCCTTGAGCGCCTTTTCGGGCACGGGTTCGTCAGACAAAGTGATGCTCTTGCCCGTCGCTGGGGAGACGCTTCGAGATCCCTTTTTACGCGAAACGATGACTTGGATTGTACCGAGTTGTGCGTATTTCGCCTTCAACTCAGCAGGGGTGGCATTTGGCTTTTCGTCCGCTGCAATAGTGAGCAAAGGGACTGATAAGCGCAGGGTAACTCACTTGTCGACAGATTTTTCCAGTAAAACGGCCTCTCCTCCCATCGGGATCCTCGTCCGCTGGCGATACCACTACGAATCTTGGTATAAATGCCAGCTCGACGGTATTTTTCACAGGAGATTGTAGGCCCAGCTACTCGCTTTCCGTCTATCGTGGTATTGAAGGCAATGAAGTTGGCTTGGCCGAAAGAGAAGTTCTCCTTCATGGTGTATTTGAGCTGAAAATCGGCGCCTGGAATGGCTTCGATGTACTTGACGACATGAGGGGAATCCTTATGCGAAGAGTCACACTTGATTTCCGCCACTTCATCAGCATCGACGTCGTATTCTTGTAATACTCTCCCGCCAGTCGTGATTGTAATCTCGACCTTATCCAGGATCGCCATATTGCCGGAGAAGAACGCCAACCTAATGAAGAAAGATTGCAGCACAGGGTAATTTGAATTCTCGAGAAGAAGATGTTGGACAAATTATAGAAGAGCCATAAGCATGGTAGCGGAGAGGCAGCTTCGAGTGAAGGACCATGTGCAAAGTGCAGAAGTACAAGAGGAAGTGACGCCATATTGAAGTGAAACACTGCTCAAGATTCCGTACAGGTGAGGATAAGTCTCATTTCATCAAAGGTATACATTACTTCAAATTCTCACCATACAATGAAGCGGTGATCCTACGTGCGAGACAATGCGCCGCAAATGCAAGATCCAGCAATGACTGAAGAAACAAGATGGAAAGCATCGTGGCGTCCCATATATGACTAAAAGTAAACGAAAATGTCAGTCCCACTTTACGCGTCCGGGCCGACGCGTGACACGGCAGGCACCGACCTTAGCAGCAGATGATGAAACACAACATCAACATCATCCTCCCAGCCTCGCCTTGAGCCCTCAACCACACCCCATGACAACACATCATCCCAGCCCATCACATCACTTGACCGCATCGGCGACCATGTAGAAAAATATAAATACAACAACACCGACCATCTGGGCATCCCCGTCTCCATCTCCATATTCGTCTTCATTTTTATCATCAACCACATCCCGCAATCCTACCCTCTACCCTACCCTCCGTGACGACAATGCTGTTCTTCATCCCGATCCTCCTCGTCACCCTCCTTCCCCAGATTCATGCATGGGGCTCCCTCGGCCACCGTACAATAGCCTACCTCGCCAGCCTCCACTTCACACCCGCATCCAACAGATTCACCAACACCCTCCTCCATGGCCAAGACATCTCCGAGGCAGCCCTCTTCCCAGATAAAGTCCGACACATGCCGCAATTCGCCTACAGTGCCGCATGGCACTTCATCGACGCCCAAGACTCCCCACCCCACCAATGTGGCATCAACATGACCAGGGACTGTCTGGCCGAAGGTTGCGTCGTCAGTGCCATCGCAAATCACACCGCGCGCGTCGCCGACCCGCATCTCCCGCGATTCTACCGTGGCCAAAGCCTGAGGTTTATGATCCATTTCTTCGGCGACGTGCACCAGCCGCTGCACACCGAGGCCGAGGACCGTGGCGGAAATGAAGTTTCGGTGTCGTTCGACGGGCATGCTACTAATCTCCATAGCGTTTGGGACACATTGATACCCAACAAGTACGCTGCTTATGATCATGGTGATGACGAATTGCTGGCGGCGTGGACGTGGGCACAAAGGCTGTACGCCAATGATAGTCGATCACTTGATGAGTGCATGGACGATGCTGCTGAATGTGGACTTGAATGGGCGAGCGAGGCTAATGCATATGTCTGCTCGTATGTATTGGCAAAAGACGTCCACGATCAGGATCTAGGTGGGAAATATTACGAAGGTGCGGTGCCTATAGTAGATGAAATGGTTGGAAAGGCAGGACGAAGACTCGCAGCTTGGATCAACGCCATGACTGCCTCTGCATCTGCATTGGAAATAGAATAAGAAATGGGGTATCTTCCTCAAGCCACGCTCAGCACGCTGTAACGCTCATTTAAGCACAACAATTTCCATGCTCATAGGTCGACAACCTCGATCTCCGGATCAGTCGTTCCATCGTCTTCATCGTCATCGAGAACCTCAACTTCTGGTTCGACCTTCTCTTCTGCATCATCCTCGGAATCAGAGTCCAGATGGTAGATCACTTCGCCATTTTCTCCCTTGCTAGACTTCAGCGGGCGTGGGTCTGTAATCGTTCCGGCACGCTCGCGTTTCAGATTGGCGTGTTCCTGCTTGATTTCGAGCTGCTCCTGCCGACTGTCAGCACCATTTGTTTCCGAGCTCTACATCACATACTCTCTGTCTTCTCAACAATTCGGCCATCTCTTCCCTAGTCAGCTCTTCCACGGGTCGTTCCTCGAGTGGCAGCGGCGTTGGAGACCTCTCTATGATCATCAAGGACTGGAGTGCACCTGTTGGTTTGTCAAACGGAGATGGAAAAACCGGCGGTTGTAGTGGACTTACGTCTAGTTCGATACTTGAAGATGAACGTCGCGTCGGGTTTGTAGCCCATCTGCGTGGTAGCAACATGATTACGGAGCGGCACATCAACAGGAACATGGCTGTAGCGGTCAGTGCTGTTCGGGATCTTGTTGCCAAGCTGCTAACCTTGTCACAACATCGAGTGGTCGACCTTTTAATGCTTTTTCGGGAACGCTTCCGATTTCCTTGCCTTTGTATCTGCTAGGTGTACCTTCACCAGTGATTTTCACTCGCCATATCTCGACTCTCAGAGTACCAAGCTCAGAGTACTTTTCTTTGAACTTCGAAGGCTCATCTCCTCTGTCCAAATCGCCTATGAGCGTGTCAGCCTTACGATGTCTGTCTTCCAGCCAGAGGGACCCTTACGGGTTTCAAGGTCAGCAAACTTCAACTTGTATTGTTTACCCTTGCCATTCTCTATGTAGACATGGCCATCAAGTACCACTCGTGCGCCATCATGTCCGAAGTGATGTCTCTTAGTGAGTTTGCCACCCTCATAGTTGCTGTCAACGTAAGCAGATGCGGACAGTGCATCCTCGAACGTGAATTGGTAAGCCGGGCCTATTCTGACATTGAATTCGAAGTAGGCGCCTGAGACTGCCTCGACATATTTTGTCATCAATGTTGGGTCAGTTGATAATGGTTCTTCATCATCATCGTACTCGGCTGCCGGCATTCCATTGACAATGACTTGGGCCTCAAATAGCCCGAGGATCGCCATTTTGCCAAGCAGGGTAACCTGGCGCGGCACCGAGCCGGAATTGAGATATCAACCTGAGAACAAGAGCACGAAATTGACGTGAAAGTTGGGTGAGTGAATTGGAGGATGACAAGAAACGCGATATTATTCGACGCGTAGAGCCAAAAATTGTGACCCGGGAATGGTGTGCGGTCACCAATTCAGAGAGGCACTCCTGCTTTATCCTCGCTAGGTTTACCGCCACGTTCCAAGCGCACCTGCTTTTGGTAGCTACCATAGTAATACTGACATGCAGGAATGGTTGTTGCTTTTTGAAAGGCCAATGTTCCAACAACCCTGTCAAACAGCCTCCAGGATACATTCTCACCTAATTACCATAGTAATACTACATTCAGTGGCCATTAGTCTCTGCCAGAGCATCTTGAGCCATCCGTTCACCCTGCTGGTCGATGATGCCTCTGACACTGCGCTGAGCAGAAGAAACCAGCCCTCCATAATGATCCTCGAGCCTTCCTTTTTCAATAAACTTTTTGAGCTTGGTCTGCTCCTTGTCCATATCCTTGCGTAATGGGTCCAACTCACTCTCAGCAAACCTCGCCTGTAGACTGCTAGGGAAAGACTCACGCCCCAGTAGTTGATCGGGCGACAACAAATGCACAGGCGTTCCTTGAAAGTGCTCCAGCAAGAATGCTTGTTGAATCGTCCGGAACAGACTCGTCTGTTGCATCTCGTTCTGTACCGCATCATCACCTTTCCCGCTGGTGTCGTTGATCACCACCCAATTGTCCCGAATCATTGCTCTTCTCCAGATCAGAGCCCGTAAGTCTTCTTGCTTGTGACTGGGTAAACTGGCAAGATCCACGACTTGAAGGGCAGTGATGAATTCCTGTCCACAAATTTCTGGATCTTCTTCTGGCATGCCCACCCACTCGACCGAGTCCATCAAAGTCAGCAAATCGACCAACTCTTCGGGACTCAACGGTGTTTGATGTAGCAAGGATTTCAGGAGCTGTTTCAATGTCGTCTTCAGTCCTGGCGTATCCTTGACAAGCCGTGAAGCAAAGTTCTCCCTTGCAAGGTCATTCGCGGCTTTGTCATCAAGGGCAGGTCCGATGGTGGCCAGAACATGTTGACAAACTCGTTCCTGTATCTCGACGATGGAGAGATCGCTGTCATAACGCTGAGTATCTTTACGGGCGATATCCTTGCCTTCATCCGCCGCCAATCCTGCCAGCTTGGCCAAGGCCAATTCCGTCTTTTTGTTCCACACATCGACGACTTCTTCAGCCACAACGCCTTGTAAAGTTCTCTCGGCGCGTGCATAATTGCCATTTCCGACCACGTCATGGATCCAGCTAAGCTTGCCGACACTTTGACCGTTCTTCTGCGCTTTCTTAAAGAACCACGAAAGAATCTGCTGTTTCTTGTCGTCTTCTTGCCCTTTGATCAAGAGATTGCCGCACTCGTCGTCCTCGGTCATCTGACTGAAACTAGCCCAAGCCCATTGTTTGCCGAACCGCTCGAAGTATGTTTCGGCTTGATTCTGCATCTCGCTGATTTTCCGTGAGTTGATGTCCTTTAACGAAGGGTCGGCCTCGGCTTCTACCGTGAGCTGGCTGTAGTACGCATAGTGCAAATTCACCAGCATTGGACAGTTCTGTAGTTTCTCCGCTAGTTGTATCGCTCCCAGCATGTTAAAAGTAGATATGACCTGCAAAGCTTTGTCGATCCTGTCTTGCTTTTCTGCAGTCATATTCCTAAGCTCGTCTCGGTAGACTTCCGGGTCTTTCTCAAGCTTTTTCAGATGACATGCTGCCTGGATAAACTCTTCCTTCGTGATCCGACAGAACAATTCCACCTCGACAGGTAAGCGAGCAGCTAGATCCTTCAAGGCACTTTTGCTGGGTGCCTCATATGGTTTTCCGTCGAGGTCAGTTGGCATCTTTTTCTTCTTGTTCTTCCCTTGGGCGTTATCCCACCATTCGGTCAGGTATCCGCACATGTCGTAGATCAAACGTTGACCAAAACGGAAAGGTTCTTCCTTCGACGTCCATGGGTGGGGTATTTCAGTTGGAAAACCTGATATAAGGACACCATCTTGGAACACTTCATCACCTAATCCGTAGCCAGGAGCATTGTCTTCCCGGAACTTGAAGCCAGCCGAGTACGATGCAATCCACAGGTCAACCGCTTCTTTGAGATAGTCTGCAACAACTTTGGGATCGGTAACCTGCATGGGTCCTAGTTCATCCGTGCAGCTGACCAATTCCGACATGAGATGGTCGATGTTACCGACGCTGTTGACAAGCCAATGGCGTACACGATCCTTTTCTCCTTTTTCCGGATCTGGATATTTTTGTCGGGTTTCGTGCAAGGCTCGAAGAGTGAAATCGAGATATGTCATTTCGCGACCTTCTTGTGGATATCGTCGCTGTATTTCTTCTTGCACTTTCCACAGTGCTTGGGCCGCAGCCACTTTTTCTGCATTCAGCAGCAGCTGAAAGCGTGTATCACGCGAGATGGCGGTGGAATAATGCTTCATCAAGTGCTGTGCTAGGTCACCAAGTGCTTTTGCCCTGAGTCGCAGATGCATGTCGATAGAAGGTGCACTCTTGGGAAGATGTTTTGATGTTGACGACACAATTTCCGAACTGATACTCAGTGCGGCTGACTCGATCTCTTCTGCTGGGAACGAATGACCGATGTTCTTCAGATCGAACGGATTTTGTTTGATACTTCCAAAGAATACGGCTTGCTCGATTTTGCTTTTCGCACTTATTCGATCGGCGAATTCATCAACGTCCAATTCCTCGGTCTGGCGAAGATGGGAGATCATCTTCACTATGCCAAAACCTTGCACTCCAAATACCACGGAGGACTGCTTTTCGGAGGTCTCAAGTACATATCCCAAGACCTTGTAGATGGTTGCATCTTGAAAACGGACGCAGTCTTGGAAAGGCTCCGGTAGCGACTGTCGTTCCAGTATCAATTGCGTTGAAGGTGATTCTTTGACTTTGGCCAGAGAAAAGATAACGATTGCTGTTTCGAACAGGACGAATGCCACGGGCTGAGTTCTTGCCACACAAAGACGAGGTCTCCAGGTTGGATGTTCTGACGACGATGATGAATAACAGCTGATAGGGTGCACCACTTTCACTTTTGCTCCCTCATCAACCACCATCTCAATGATGTAGTATTTGGTTTGCTCATCCAGAGAAACAGAGCCCAGTACCATCATCGGGGCGCCATGGCTGCCCTGTCGACTCAGCGCTGTGCTCGGTCCAGCTGAAAGTTCCACGTCCAGGACCTTGAAGTTGAGTTGTGGCGTATCTGGGAAGGTCGATCTCAACGCGTCCGTGATTTCGTCCTTGAAACTGAATGATGTTTCCAAGGAGTTGCCCACGCTGAGGTTTGTGTTCCAGAATTCCAGCTCGGCGTCTTCTGTCGCAATGACAACATCTCGTTGACCTTTCCTCGAACCTCCTGCTTTGATAAGAGGAGTGCCTTTTCTCTCTTCCCCTCCAAACACATTGCGAATGCTGCCAAAGAGACCACCAGCGCCGTTCGTATATTTGCGTAAGAATTGAACACCGATCCCAGGTCTCCCCATCTGATCGCGGATCGTCAGATGAGCAACTCTGCCTCCGCGCAATGAGAGTATGAATCCGGATGGTTCAGCGTTGACCAATTCTTCCACGATTTCTCTGCTCGTCATTCCTGGTATCGAACCCTGTACACTGGACGTCTGGCCAGGTATGAGAGATGACGCGTTGGATATTGTTTCCCAATAGACAACCTTGCCCCATTTTGAGGATACTGCGACTATACCAGGTTCACCACTGGCAGATTTGGATGTAAACGTCGCCAATGGCAAGGGGTCATCCACAGATGCAGGCGGAAATGGTAGTTTGAAGGTGACAACGTCTCGCGATGAAGGGGTCGACGCGCTTGAATGATAGGGCCAGATTATAGCATCGCTATGCGTGAGAGCTAACGCGAAGCCATATTCGGGAGAAATGACGCAGGAGTAGGGGATCGATGGATGGTTCTTGATCTGCTCTGGTAAAGAAGGTAACTGGGCAACAGTGTAGAAATCGTTGCTTGCTAGTGTCAATGCTGCATTGTTCAATCCTGCTGTTCTCTCCGATCTCTTTTCCGGCTTCTTCGACCCTCGCAACGTCAATTCTCTGGTTTGCACAGCCTGGGTAAGGTGTCCATTGGTCTTTTCATCCGCCGCTTCGCGTCCAGCAATCTCGTTGAGACTTGCTTCAGCTAATGGCTCGAAAGTGTCTCTTCGAAGAGCCGACCGCTTTCGCTTCGCTTGAGGTAATTTGATCGAGTCTTCAGGCCCGGATGTCTGCCGCGTTCTCTTCGGTCTCAACGACTGTATTCGTGACGCGTCCGGAGAAAACATCTCGAGCAACACGAGAGTGCGTTCGCAGACAGAAAATAGATGAAGAGGGAGATGTGGCCAAGGGTTGTTGCTATAACATTTTCGCTGGCATGGACAATGCAATGCGGTTTGTTATTAACTTATGACCGCTCGTAAACCCCGTTGGAGCAGCGCAGCGCTGCCTCCGCGTCGCCAAGAGCTTACCTTTTTGGGGCGGTGCTCAGTGCCGCTTTTACAGTATGGTGCTGCTGTCGTAAGGTAGATTTACTGATGCGAAAATCACAATCTTCCAAACACCTGGCTGTCCTGTGACGAGCATCTGGGCATTTTGAGGAGGACCACCTGCATCAGCAATATCACATAAGCATTTCAGTCTTCCAAAGCTAGTGGTGCCTTGTTGAGTGAAGGTCGGGCGTATCTTATGGCAAGTATTGCAATGCCCGACCATGACCTTGAGCACGCTTAGGGAACACCTGGGCATCGAACAGGGCTTCGGTCTATTTCGGCATGGACACGGAGGTCAGTATGGCGTTGTGGAATGTCTGTACTCCTGACTGCAGCTCAAACGTCCAGGATCCGACCTAGTCACCACCAGCCCAGCGAGCACAAGGGACAGAAAAGGTGTTACAATTCGTCGATTGCATCTTGCTATGCTAATACATGCTTGACTGAATCATTGTACTCCATGATCCTCATTGAATGTTTGCAGCAAAATACTGGTTGTCACAGTATATGTTGGAAAGCACCATCCTAGCGCCATATAAGAGACCAATCGATGGTACAATTGTCTCGAAAGGGATTTGTGTTGTAAGATTACATCTTGTTGTCCTCATCGACACTTCCTCCCAAGGTGCTGGAGTCGATGCTTTCTTCCTTGGAGAGGGTGGAGGCTTTCTCGATATCATCGTCGGTAGGACCATGCAACTCCTCTTCAAAGACCGGGTCGGTGTCATGGCCTTCAAACTTGGTCTTGAAGTCACCTAGTCCCTGAGTGCTGCTGTTGGAGCGGCGACGCTGATTGGCGAGGTTGTAGCCATAGTCCTGAACTTCGTCACCCTCACGTCCCCTATCATCTGTAAGTATTTGGGCGCAGACAGGTATGGTGAGGGGTTGATTATACCAGTTGCCCTTACCACTTCCTTGTTTCTTGATACTCTTGGGGTCGGCATCGACGTGACCGTGTTTGGCAAAGTAGCGAGGAAGACGGTCTTCGGGGACGGCAGTACCGTCAGCGAGAGCACTGTGGTTGCGGTCGTTGGCTTTGTTGCTTCGGGTCACTATTCAATGGTCATTATCGGTTCGTAGGAAGGTTCGGAACGACATACTGATGGAAAGAGAGCAGAGACTGGCCGAAATGTATCGGTTTGAGGGTGTTGTAGTATTGTGAAAGTCGATATCGTGGTCGATTGTTGCTGATGTTCAGAGTCAGTGAGGGATGAAATGAAGTTGGGGTTAAAAAGGGACGGACACGCGACCCTGCAGGGCCGTCAAAGAGAGGAGGAGCTCGGACCACCCAAAAGGATGATCTCAATTGTATCATTGGAGGGGTGTCTGGCAGTAAACTCACCTTGACTGGGTCGTTGTGCTGGGAGAGATGCAGAGTGATCAATTGCTAATTGTGCAGTGTTGCTGTGTAGGAAGTCGTCGGAGCTGATGGTATATGGCTACGGAAATGACTTTATGGAGATTGAGAGACGGTGCTGTAACTATGGAAGTCGATGAGAGAAGGACGGTTGAAGGAGTTCTTATTGGGGAGCAAGGAAGAGGCCAGGTAATCATTGAGTCTAGTCATTCTGGCCATAGCTTCCCATTGTGTTATTACTCGTTGCTCGCATGACCAGCTTCTACCGTTCTGGAGGATTCTGCCAATCGTCATGTCTCTTTCCCCGGATTCCACGTACCGACAGAATCCACTTTTGCGCAACATTTTAGCGCGGGGTTCCAGGAAGCAGCGACATGACGAGGGACTTACCATATAGCTCCACTGTGCTACTACTGAGCACGTTAGTGTTCAGGTACCGATCCCGAGCAACAATCTTTAATGGGCAAACAATACAGATCTGGGTACTGATCGAGTGACCATAAAGCAAAGCACTTTCTATCACGGTAATACGAACTCGGGCTGTGTTGAGCAAGGTGGATTTGCCAACAACTGCAGGAGCCATCATCATGACAGATTCGGAATTATGGGCCCATATTACCCTCACAACTGATAAACAGCCCACTCGTGGTGGATAGCAGTGAATCTAGTGAACTGATAGACAGAAAGAGACAAGAAATGTCGCAACCAGGACCCAATGTATAGCAATTTCAGCAACGCAATCATGAGTATCACATCACGAGGACAGTACTTCAAGATACCCAGCACCCAGCGTGATTTCTAGAACAACGTGATGGGGTGGCATGATTGGCCGGCAACGGAGAATACCGGACAACCGTGTCACGTGTGCCATCCTGACTCAGGTGTGGTTCACCTGGTTGTGGTTTCCATTCTCAATTGCTGGCACCTATGATGCCGCTTACGACCCCTTCCTCCAGTACTGAGGAACTTTGCCTCAGGCATCAATCCAGGAACCAGAAACCGTTACTGGCCTAGGACGTGGCAGAAAAGACACAACAGATCGGCGCCCGTTATCGGGACTTGTGCCAGGGCTGCCAGCTGCAGGCCTAGCGTCATTTGCCCCTCCGTTCCGCGATTTCTAATCTAGGCCAAACTTACCAAAATTCAGTCTCGCCATCTCTTATTATTTCTGCGCAACAGCAACCACAACTGCATTGCGCCCTCCAAACAGCTGAGCCAATATGTCGCCTTCCATCCTGATGGACACCTCCGACGACTTTGTCATGCCGACGCCCAAGATGTCTCAACCCTCCAAGCGAACCCTCCTACTGTCACCACCATCCTTGTCCTCCCATCAAGAGAAATTGACCAATGTCTTGGAAATGCACAATCGAGCCCTCACAGATTTGCAGATGCTCGATAGACTCTCAGTGGGCCTTGTCTCGCTCCCACAGTCCACCTATGATGTCGTTATCCTCCTTTCCGATGCAGACGGTTCTCGTCGTGAAAGTCAAAGTCTACTGAGTCGCGACATCCTAGCTTTGCTGGTCAAGTCACTGAAGAACGGGGGCCAATTACGAAGTCAGGATGGACAGTTTGGAAGTGTTGGCGGTGTTGAAAAGAACGAGGCCATTCTAGCTGGACTATCATTCCAACCTGGAGTAGGATTTGTCAAGCCCGACTACAGTGCGCAAGAGTCAGTGCCACTGAAATTTGGCAGAAAGAAGACTGCACAAGCTGCTGGCGGGCTTACTGCGGCTGAAGGCTCTGTCTCGCTCCCGTTGAACGGGAAACGGAAGAGCGTAGATGCCATGCCGGCAGGCGTAGGCTTCGATGATGGAATGGAGGACTCAGACGACGAGTTGATCGACGAGGATACCCTGCTTGATGAGGACGACCTCAAGAGACCCATTAAAATTCGTGAGTATCCTACAGTCTAGTTGTTGCTCACCACTAACATCTGTAGCGACCGAGTGCAAACCCAAGGCCAAGCGGCGCCGAGCCTGCAAAGATTGTACTTGCGGACTGGCGCAGAAGCTGGAGGCTGAAGACAAAGTCAAACGAGAAAACGCCGACCAAGCATTAAACACCATGAAATTACAGGCGGACGATCTTGCCGAAGTCGATTTTACCGTCGAAGGAAAGGTTGGAAGCTGTGGAAATTGCAGTCTAGGAGGTAAGAAATCGTGCATGTGCTTGACTATTTTGCAGTCACTGATGTGCTTTAGATGCTTTCCGATGTGATGGATGCCCATATATCGGTCTCCCTGCTTTCAAGCCTGGCGAGGAGGTTACGCTGTTGAACAATGACATTCAGTTGTAGAAGTACTTTTTCCCAAAGAGCATGGCGACGGCGTTTGGATGGTTTGGGTTGGACTTCCACGGCGTAGCAACAATACGAGACTAAAGGCATGATGAGACTGAAGCAATGACGGTGCGCGAACGGAAAAACCTGATACACCAATATATTGAGCACACCTTTTGTTATAGACACTTTCTTCTGCCAGAAATAAAAAGTGTTGCAACCTCGGCAAGTTGCCGTCGTGTTCGACCCTGCTGGCGAATAGTTGGACCCCTAAGATCAGCTGCGGAAATGGGCGACAGGTCCCGAACCCAATGGGCGTGTTTCGGATTTGGCTGACTTTGGGCCGAGCGTCGGGTTCCCCCATTTTTTGCGTTGCCAGCTCGCTACGTAAGAAAGAAATTCGACGCCACGCCCTCTCTTTGATTCCACCACCTCACCTCCAACATCCTGAGCCTGACATTCATTGCGAGCGGCTTTGTCTGAGTTGATCTCGACGTCGCTTCTGTCCTGTTGCCAGCGGTCACCCATCACATTCCATCCTCGTGCCTCATTTCAGCGCAACCATGTCTTTCTCCTCCCTCGTCCAGGACATCGCATTCCGCGACTCGGCTCAGCCCAACGCTCGCCCGACCGCCAGCACAGTGACGAGCAATGACAACCAGTCGACCATTTCCCGCCCATCGCTAGCTCGATCATACACTTCCACAGCAGCCACGAGCGTCAGCATCGCAGGCGATATCTCGAGTCAGCTACATGCCGGATACAGCCACCCACTTTCAAGAGCATGGCAGGCTGAGCGGCAGCTAACGAAGGTATAAACCACCCTTACATCTGCTTTTCCACGACCATACTAATAGACATAGTCCATGCTGATATACCCCCTCTTCATCACCGACAACCCTAACGAAATCACCCCGATCCCCTCCCTTCCCAACCAAAACCGCCTCGGCTTGAACAAACTAGTCCCCTTCCTCACACCTCTCGTCCAGAAGGGTCTCCGCTCAGTCATTCTCTTTGGCGTCCCGCTGGCTGAGACCGCGAAAGATGCCCTCGGCACCGCCGCAGACGACCCGGAAGGCCCTGTGATCAAGGGCATTCAAGTTATCCGCCGCGCTTTTCCCCAACTCTTCATCGTTGCCGACGTCTGTCTCTGCGAGTACACTTCTCACGGGCACTGCGGTATCCTGCGGGACGATGGCTCCCTCAACAATGCCATGTCTGTGGAGCGAATCTCCGACGTGGCCATGGCCTATGCTCACGCCGGTGCCCACTGTGTTGCACCCTCAGATATGAACGACGGGCGCATCCGTGCCATAAAACTGAAACTCATCGAGGCCGGGCTCTCGCACCAGGTCAACCTCATGAGTTACGCCGCCAAGTTTTCCGGCTGTCTATATGGCCCATTCCGTGATGCGGCAGGGTCTTGTCCCTCATTCGGCGATCGGAAATGCTACCAGCTTCCTCCTGGCGGGCGAGGATTGGCCAGGCGAGCTATTGTGCGCGATATCCAGGAGGGCGCCGATATCATAATGGTTAAACCCGCGTCGTCATATCTGGATATCATCTCGGATGCGAAGGAGCTTGCAAAGGACATGCCCATCGCAGCGTACCAGGTCAGTGGCGAGTATGCCATGATTCATGCGGGAGCCAAGGCTGGTGTATTTGACCTCAAGGCCATGGCTTTCGAAAGTACAGAAGGCATTCTGCGAGCCGGAGCAGGCATTGTTGTGAGTTACTTTACGCCGGAGTTCTTGGACTGGTTAAGCGCATGATTTGCTGCTTGTGTCAATGCTGCGGGAAAAGGTGTTTGGGGTACGTGTGTAGAAATCGGAAATGTGATGATGATATCTCCAAAAGCAGGACGTAGCGAGAATGCTTCAAATGAAGGGTGGTCAAAAAGTTGAGCCATTTGAATGCCTTCGAGTATGACTTCTTTCATACGTTACGTGAGGACATCAAATCTATATAAAACTCGTCTCATCATGGAATCATTCAAAATCGCAGACTCAGACTATCTGGTCGTGAAGTTATGTCACAGTGGAAGCCTCCTTTGACACATCATTGCGCAAATATGATGCATTCATGGGATGGCAGACCATTTCTGCGTGACGTTGACTTCGGACCAGTACATGCCGCAAGTTGATAGACAGCTCAGCCATTAAAGTACATCTCCCTGTCGATAAAGCGGACTCCGTCCTTTGGTCGGCTGTTTAGCACCTTTCAGGGCACTTGGTTCGAGCGCCCAATCTCGCCGCTGGCTTCGCATGCATCTCTCTTCAACCGTAGAATCGCGCGTACAAGGTCGTAATGCCGTTGTGACCGGTTGGGTACCTCTTCACTTGTCCGAGCTTGACTCACGACGGCGGGCATGAGTTGTTGTATTCGCTGACGCGTGGTACAGTATCTGCGGTTCCGTCTTAGCAGTGGGCGCTATGCTAGTTGCTGTCCAGTCCCACATCCTCGCCGGCCCAATTTCAGGGCGACATATAGGTGAAATATGGTTGCACAAACGTTGACATGAAGTCATCGGGCGGCATGACCATGTCTAACGGCAGATATGGAGTCGTGAATTTGAAAATTGGTGCATTTGCCTCAGAATCCTCGAATACCTTCGGTCAAGCGGAATGGGTGGGCCTCAGTGTTCAGCACCCAATCGTCCAGACTAATCAGATCTGGCTCGCTGAATAACAGGTAGAAGTACTTGAGCGTCTCTGCGAACCAAAAACTTTCCATATCGTCCGTTTGTCGTGCGAGGACTTTCCTCACCATCAACCCCTTCTCATATGCGTCACGGTCAAATACCTCCATCGCGCTCAAGAGCGCGGCATGACCAAAGGCCGACCTGGTATGTTCAATAATGGACTCAAACATCCCCCAGCCGACGTCGCGCCAGTATTCGTCTCCAGTCATCCGCCACATGATGAAAACGGACTCAATTGCTTCAGGTCTCAACTTGTAGGAAGCATCTGACACTTGAAGGTAACCCGGTGGGAATTTGAATTGCTGACAGTCCCCGTTCATGCAGTGTTCTGGTCGATTGCTTTGCTCTTGCCAGAATGAATCGCTCCACTCACACTGTTGCGTGGATGTACATGGCAAAAGCGTAAAGGTTTCAGGCATGATACCCGTCGGACTATTCTGGTATGCCCAGACACAGCCATTTGTTATGGCCTCGCCAATGTAGAAGTCTTCGGGGTCTCCGAATATCCGGGAAGCCATCGCGAACATACCACCAGCAAAACACGCGAGATGTTCTGTCCGAGTTTCGAGCATGGCCTCCGGAGTTCCAGAGACCCGGCTCGCAATACCGGGGAAGATGATGTCGGTTTCGTTGGCGCCAGGGATGTACGCTCGGAAGAGCAAGAATCTCTTGATTTCTCGAGACGCCATCTTCCACATTGACTCATAGACATCTCTTGTCTTGCCCAACAAGAGATGCGTCTTGACAAGATACTCGTAAGCAGAGTCGGACAGCGCGCCCAAAGCATACCGCGTACTTTTGCGTGCAAAGTCTGTCCTCTCCCCGCCAATAGCTGCGGGACTGATAATCTCTGGCCATAGTCCAGGTATGCTGGAGTCGTTCTGCGTTTTGGCGAAGACCTGGCTGACGTGATCCACCGTCTCAATATACTTGTCGTCCTGGGTGATCTGGGATAGCCTGGCAAACTCCAAGTAGATGCTGCCAACATCGGCCAAAATAGCATTCTCTGTAGGCTTGATCTCAAGGTCCTTGTCCAACAATTTGCAGTGGGTGCAAGGCAGACCATTTGAAGTGTGGAACGCCGTATGCAGCATGTCTCCAAGTTCGATCAACTTTGGCAGGATTCGGGCATCGTTGCTGAGTTCATATGCCGCCATCAGACCTCCAAGGTATCGGATGGTGGACTCAAACAAGTTGACTTCACATCCCTCGATACTTTCAAGAAAGTCGATGGTGAGAGTGGCGTTGAGCGCGTCTTGAAATTCGTCGTTCAGGTCCATGATTATCAGCGTGTCGAGGGCGTCAACCAGCGTAGCGGACCAGCCGCAGAACTGTTGCTTTCTGCCCCCCGATAATGGTAGTAACCCATCCGCCATCCACGCGTGGTCTTGGTAGCCTGTCCAAGCATGCAAGAATTCACGTTTCACAGCATTTTGTCGTTCTGGCTGTGCAAGAGATCTGCCATTGAAGTTGTGCTGAATCCGTGTATATGTGCTCCGAGGGATAAACATTTGTAATAGTAGAAACACTACAAAGAGTGAAAGCAGAGGCCTCAACCATCTCAGTGTTGGCGTGGTTGACCACGACATGGTAGACTTTTCAGGGAAAATGCTGCAGCCTAGATTGTTGTTGGAGAGTGTTTGGGAAAGAGTGACAATGAGCAACAATACAAGGAGTGACTATGAGTTGGACCCAGCAAGCAAAAAGGGACAGAAGACGTGAATCACAAGCATGAAATAGCTATACTAGCTGTGTTGAAGTAAGGATGTAGAGAACAAGAGAGTTCGAGATAGCCATGGGGGAGGAAACCAGGGGCAAGCTTTGATGGATCAAGCATAACGGGTGGCTTTCACTGGCGCGCCTCTGTACAGGCTAAAACGCGGAGAAGTGGCTGGACTCTGGGTGGACTGCTCGGCTACAGCTCGCCAAAGCCATGGCATTTCAGCTTTTTGCACACTTGCACGACTTGCTGTTTTACCAAGCTGTTTCGTGACAACTTTGGCAGGCTGCCAAATGGCATTGGCATCACTGCAGTGGGTTGGAATGAGAGAGAAAAGGAGAAAAGCGGTTGATTCAGATGCCATATCGTGGAGTTGATTGGAAGTGCCAAGAGATCAAGCGACAAGTCGGGACCATGACTGTCACACCCTTTCTGTCAAGGGGAAATGCAATAATAGCAGAAGAGGTTTGTGAAGGTGTGAAGGGCATGTTGATATGAACTATTACCATATCTAGGTGTCCTGGTATGCGCGTAATCACTCTTGCGTCGAGGAACTCGCTACTCGGTCGACGGAAATCTTTTCAGTACTGTTCACCGCGTTGTCTCTACACAAAAATGTCAGGGACCACCAGAAAAGTACGGTCAGTGACGGAGGTAAGTTAAAAGCCTAAGCCTACCTACCTTTACCCCCGGGCCTCCCATTCTGCACCCTGCATTCTTTGATCATCGGTGAGCCTTCTAGATTCATCCGAGCGGGCGACTTCCGGTTCCATGAACCATAACCCTCCGGCGGTGACTCCGCATTCTATGGTCTTTGGTTAAAAGTGATCGGTCAGTGCTTTTGTTCTCAGGCCTCCCCTAATGTGACCCCAGTGCCACATACCTGGCATTTCCTCGACCACCATTCGCAAGAGTCTTCGCTAAGAATAAAAACCAATTCAGGCCCTACTTCAATATTACTTAAGCGAGGTTACCGGGGGATTGGTAGACTATTGCATCTCGTGTGATGCAGACGAGTTCCCTTTCAGGCCCATTGCAGGTCCTGTACAAGCTCACAAATCACAAACAGACTTGCCCGAGATGCTTGATCACCCACACCCTGTCAGCAATCGCCGGTTGCCGTGTGTAGGGTGGCATCTTCGATACCCGACATAAAGTCTACCTACGCAACCATTAGCATAGCCTTTGGCGTTGTGTGATGCCACCACTGGAGCCTCTCAGCCTTATCTTCAGGCACCCGGGGGATTGACGGGTCAGCCCTACGCCTCAATCCGAACTAACAGTACCTATTTAGGAATGTGAACTTTCTTTTCTCGCTTACGGTCTGCGGCTATCAAACGTCGTCGGGACACTGCCCGGAATTTGAGCCGCGATGCATCCGATGCGATTGGCGGTCACCGCTCAGAAACCATGTCGCCTCAAGGCATTCTGCGTCGTTGGATCGCCAAATCAGGTGCACCTGCTTGAGAAAAGGTCAAACTTGGTAGAAGAAGGTATTTTGAGAAAGTGACGATCCTTTCTAGAAGCGGCATTTGTTAGGCCCTTCAGCTGAAACGACACACTACTACACCCACAGATGTCAATGACACTGGAAGATGATGTCGTCGCAATCATAGAGACGATCACTGCACTTTGGACAAAGCAATAGGTCAGCTCAGCGTCATTGCCAGACGGCACGAGTACGCCAGTAAACGAATCACCAAAATACGTCTTCCAGAATACGTCTTCGAGGAACCATTTACGACATGACAGATATCGAGTTAACCATGGTACACCTAATATGCGAGATGGTGGGGCTGGGACGGCAAACTACTCCCATGATGGTTTTCGAGCAATCCACTCACCGCTATCAGGTAGGGCAGGCTACCTTTTCACACCGTCAACCACGAGGCTTTCCCAGACAAGGGTAGGAGGTACGATGAAAATCGTAATCTATCCCTTTCCAATCAAACGTAAGCAGGTCTTGCCAGCCGAGTTATGCTGTTCCAATCAGGTTGGTCATGTTGTTTCGTTGCTTTCCGTTCCCAAAATGCTTTTCATTCCCTGGTCTCAACGTGGTAACCAAACAGAGGCTACACCTTTTGCCCTATGGCTTGCTCTTTCCGCCCACTAGGGCCATATACACAGCCCTGGCTCGACCGAAATCGGTACTCCTTTCCTCAAAGCTACTCATATACATGTCAGGCTGGTCTTCTGGAAGCTCGGTGAAGATCATATCCAGAATCATAACAGCCTTGTGTTGCACTCGTTCTCTGCCCAGCTTGGACTTTTGAATTCTAAAAAGGACAGATCCATTTACTCCGTGACCCCAGAACCTCAACAGAGCCACAAAGTGTCGGGTCAAATGGTCTTCAGTAGAGTACAGGGGCTGAATCCTTTGTATTGAACCTTTGCGCTGGGGGGCCCCTGGATTTCCCGAGACCACTGGCATGGGGGGGGAGTATCCCCATCTCAACAATATCCAAACAATTGCCGATTAACCGTACATCGAAGCTTCACTGCCTTTCTAATACAGCGGTCGCATGTTGCCAGGTTCGAGCCGATCTTGACCTACGCACGTCTGGTCACTCAGCCCAAGCTGGCTCTCTACGTTTCTCGATATATGAGATCAAAGAATCGGGGATGAAGTCTGCTAGTGATGGATCCACCTCCCTGACTCTTCTTGATCTCTCAACTATGCAAACAGAAAAGGCCCGGCAGAAGAAATGGGCGCCAAAAACCTTTAATGGGTGCTTGACTTGCAAGTATGTATAAGGAAACCATTTGTCCTGTTACTCATCTAATGCACATCTTCAGGAGGCGGCGAGTCAAATGTGATGAAAGTAAACCCAATTGTGAAAGGTCAGTCTGCTATCGAGGCACTATGGCCAACGATGATTGCTAATTACATCAGATGTATCAAGTCCAACATCAAATGCGATGGTTATGCACCACCAAAGATCAAACTTTTCGAACCTACCTCAACTTCATCAATTTCGTCCACTTCTCTCGCCCCCCTCATCAACCAACCTCCTGACAACCTGCAACTGCAATCGTATCTCACCACCTATCCTCATTCGCAAGAGCTCGCCCTCAATCCGACTTTTGGAACCGAAGAAGAATATCGGTCGTTTCAATTCTTCCTCGAAAAGACCGCCGACCTCATTTCAATCTATTCGCAACCATATCTATGGACCGTCCTCCTTCCTCAAGCAACATGGCATCAACCAGCCATCAAACACTCCATAATCGCACTCGCTAACCTGCATCAATCTCTGACTACCACTGGTACCATCTCGATCCAAGCAAATCACAGCTTCATTTCCCACTACAACAATGCCATCAGAGCACTTCTCACAGACAAACCACCCGTCGATGTCGTCCTTACTTCGTGCGTCATCTTCTGGGCACTCGAAAACTTCAACGGCAGCGGCCAGGCCGCAGTTGACCATATGAAAGCAGCAATCAAGATCCTGGGAGAGTGGAAAGCCAAGGGCAGACCCAACGATCCCGCTCACGACCTTATCACCACGTACATCGAGCCCACGATCAAAGACGGGATCAAATTGGTCTCGGTTGATCGAGCCCAAGAACTTGAACACCTCATCACAGCGTTGTCGTTGAGCCCACAAGATATGCGCATATTGAGATACAAATGTCCTGCATTCGACACACTTGACGTGGCAACAGCATACTTAAGCCATTGCATGCAGAAGATTCTCCACCTACTATATGCGCCTCACAGTGCCGAAGTCGTTGAATCCATCCACGACATCGAAGCAAGGTTGTGTAAATGGATGAACCTCTTCCAAAAGTTAACTGCCACAGGCGTCGTCTATCATCGACGGATGCTTGTGGTGCATAACGTCGTCGCGCACACACTGCTGGATCGACTTAAGAAGCAGGCCGCCGTACCCATAGAAGAAGTGCACCCGACTCGTTGCCGTTTCACATACGTTGTTCTCGAGATCGAAGACATGCTCAAGCACAATGCGCTCGCCACAGCGGCACACTGGGCCAGCCGCCCATTGAGCAACATTTTCATTCCACCAGTGTTTCTCGTTGCGACCTGCGCCCTCAAACTCGAGAACAGAAGAAGAGCAATACACCAACTGAGGCTACTCAATCTGGCAGAAGGATTGTGGAACACGGAACTTGCAGCCAAAATTGCAGAAGCGATGCTCGATATCGTGGACCAATTTTCGATCCCAGCGCAGGAAGTGGAGATGCGACACATGGACTTCGGTATTGGACAAGACGGCAGCACATTGCATATGCGCTGGGAGCCCGACTCTGAACAATTCCAAAACGTGGCCTTCTCTAGGGAAATCGACCTGGGTGCCATGCCTCAGGCTGACCTGGTAAGAAAAGCGCCTGTGGCTATCCTCCGTGTGGAGCTAACGATTACTAGCAAAATTTACCCGAAGTCATCAAACACTTTGGCTACAGATTTACGTGGCCATGAGGCATCGTGGGTAGTTAGCCTGTCACGCAGCATTATAGCGAAGGTGTTGGAAGCATTGCTGGGTATAGAACGTACACGAACATATAGTGCTACAGATGCCAACGACAGAGAATATGACGGTCCAATATTGTTCTTCGTTGATTTCGGGGGTATATTACAGTATATCATCTACCGGACGGCGGGTTTATGCTTTGGCTTGCCTGCCTAGATTTCCCCGTCTTCGTTTGAGTTGCTTCCTGCTCGAGGAAGTTCTGCCACAACTCGGCCAGCGTCTCTCTACTAGCTGGACTAGTTGCACTGTCCGGACTGAAATAGTCGTGATGCAACGCCGGCGTACTTGGTGTGCGATGAACGATCGGCGACGACGGCAGACGCAAAGACCCCATCAGAGAGGCGGAGCTTATGCCCCCTGGCCTCGCCAGACCAGCCTGTTCACGCTGTTCGTCGTTCCAGCCCAACAGGGCAGCAATGAGTTGCAAGACCTGGAACTTTTTGGGGTCTGACCGGTCCAGCGCGAGGAAATGTAAAAAGTGGTTCGTGACGATTTGCCTGCGTGAGCCTATGTGTCAGCGTCTCTCCGGTTCCGGGGACGCCTTATAGTCTTATACGGGGTAAGATTTGGGGGTTGGGGGTCGACTTGACATAAAACATACCTGTCCACATTATCCTCTGGCTTTCCCTTTTTCAAAAACCGTAGTGCTTTGGTAAGATGGTCATTCAAGATGACGGCCTCGTGCCGTAGTTTTCCAATCAGAAGGTTCTTCTCTTTGACTTCCTTCTCGAAGGGCAGCGCGCATTCGAGCTGTTGTTTCGTCTCCGCAAGTTCTGTGTTTGTGGAGTCATTCGAAGCCTGTAGATCTGCTAACTGTTTCCGTAGCGCGTCCTGCTCTGCTTGATTCGCTTCGACAAGCTCTTTGAGCTCTTGTTTGCGCACGGTCTGGATCTCCTGGAGCGCCTTCTGCAGGCCGTCGACTGTTTGCGAGTTCGTGTCGCGGTCGGACGAGACTTTCTCGTAAGCTTCGCGTAGGGAACTCAATTGTTCTTCTAGGTCGGATGTACGCTCGCTCAAGTCCCGGCGGAGAGTCCGCTCTTCCATCGCGAGGACTTCCCAGTCGTGCATAGCTTGTTTGGCGCTCTCGAATTCTTCGCGTAGGTACGCTTCTTGCTCGACGAGCTCGTCTTTCTCTTTGAGCCAGTTTTGTTGAGAGAGTGTGAGGCGGTTGCGCAGGCTGGAGAGTTCTTTGGCTTGTTCTGCGTGTTTTGCTGTCATGTCGGCATTGCGAGCTGTTAGTTCGTCGGCCTCGGACGCACGTGCTGTGTATTGTAGTTGGAGTTCGGCTTTTTGTTCTTCGAGCTCGTCGATGCGGGTGCGCGCTTGGGATAAGTCTTCCTATTATATCTCTCAATATATGACACTGGAGGTTAGGGAGGTACGGAGTGTAACAAGACGTACTGCATCTGCTTTCAATCGCTCGCCTAGCTGTGACCGGATCGTGTTGACTTTGCCCAATAGATTCTGGTATTGTTCTTCGGCACTCTCTTTCTCGGCTTGTGTATCCGCCAGTGTTTCTTGGAGGGTCTCGATTTCGGATTCATGCTTTGTTTGTAGTGATTCGAGGGATTTGCGGAGTTCGGTCACTTCGTGCCGGAGAGCGTCGCGGTCTGCGACGAGGGCGTCGAAACGCGCTGCTGCGTCGTCTTCCTTTTCGTCGGCATCTTCGAGAGTAGTTTTGGCGACGCCATTGGTAATAGTGAGGTCGGGCCTTGGTGTTGCTTGTTCTATAGGGGCATCTTCCGGTTCTTGTGCTATTGGGGTTTCGTCCGTCTGTGCTTGCTGTGCTGGTGCTGGCGACGCGACAGTGACTTCTTCCTGCTCGGACTCATCGTCCTCGTCTGGTGCTTCTTTGGCGTCTATGGGAGACTCGGTAACCTCTTGCGTGTCCGCCTCCGCTGGAATCGTGGGTGTATTGACCTGCGGCGCGTTGCTAGTCCCTGTACCTTTCTTTTTGGACTTTTTCTTTTTCTTCGATTTCTGGTCTAGTAATTGTTAGTCTATGAACAGCACCGGTGTGTAATGTTGCGTATACCTCCTGAGGGCATGGACGACATGTTAGTTGACGACATTCAATAGCTGGCCGTGCCCGGACATCGAAGTGTAGCTTCAGGGTCAATTGTTAAAAGGTGTCACTACGTACTGCAGATTCCCCGCTTGGCGTCTGTGAGAGTATATGCGGAGATGGGAATGGCACATGTCGGTCTCGGACAGGGCCATTCGCTTAACACTTTCAACAAGGTCACAACAACACTCACCTACTGGGATAGAACATTATGGATTGTGCGGATTCACTGATTGCGCGATTTGGTGTCATTGCTTATCATTTCATCGCTTCCAGAAACAAGCCTCTCATACCTTTCAGCAATGTCCCAATCTCCCTTGTCGTGTTCAATCGATCCACGACCTTCCCAACCTTTGCCACATCCAGCTTCGGCTTCATATATACCACAACGTACTTCCCGCTGCCTGTATCTGGTACTTGTAATTCGAACACCGCTTCCCTCTCTTCATCACCTTTTCCACCTTTGACAGCGGGAAATGAGAATAATATCCTGACTTTGTTTTCATCACCACTTCCCTCAATCCGGCACCCCAGATACGTCTCCCAGAAACTCAGTTCTGGACCATTCAATCGACTCTGTCCGTCCATCTTCGCCGCGTACTCGCGCTGTGCTTGTAGTTTGACCTCGACTTGCCGCTGTGTCTGCGCAATTGCGTTCTTCAACCTGTCACAGGCGCCGGCTTGGTTTGCTTGATGTGACTCCAGCTTTGATATCTGCGCGTGCATCTCCTGCTTTTCCGCCTGTTCCCTCGCCAGTACACTATTGTGATTCGATAACGAAGACTGCATTGTCGCGATCTGTGTCGTCTTGGACCGTTGTTCCTCTGTTACTCTGTCAGTGTCTAAACTTTGATGGTGCATCGAGCTGGCTTGCTTACCATGCATCTCTCCAAGGCGAGCCCGAAATTCGTTCCGCTCCTCAAGAACGCGCTTTCGTTCTTGTTCGATGAATGTGTCAAACTTGATGGTGAAATCTGCCATGCGCTTTCGCAAATCATCGAATTTGAAGTCCACCGTAGGCAATTGAGTCAATGGGTTGTCGGAGTATGACATCGTACCGTTCTGTGACTGCGACACGCGGAACGATGATGTGCTGGTCGAGAACGCGGATGGGTGTATAGCGGCTGCCATCTTGGAGGTCCAAATCGGTGAGAGAGTAGTTTGCCGTGTACTATTAGTCAATGTCTTTGCGACGCGTGTTGATCGGATATTCGTAGTCGATTGTCGCAGCCTTGGAGAGTTGAGGTGTCAACCTCTTTGCTTCATTTTCCTTGGCTTGGTGGTTGTCAAGGGCAACCACGACCTTCACCCCAATTTCATGTCAGGAACTTCTCTCAACTTACAACACCATAATGGCTTGTCGCTAATGATACACAACGATAATGTCTCAATGCTAACCAAAATATCGTCGCTTGCTGAAGGGCTAATCATGCTGATGTTCACTACAACGAGTTCGTCCGCATTTCCTCCGCCAGCTCCTGCTTTCCCTCACTGTTCTCCGAACTGGCATCATCAGCCTTGACCAACTGTGTAAGTAGAGCCTCCATTCTCATCATGGCCTCTTCCATTTTGTGCAATCTTGCATTTGCCTCCAGCAGCTTGTTATTTGTATCATCGTCATCATTCAAGTCAACGAGCGAATCCATCCTTTCGGTTCGCTTCATCTTTTTGTACCCTGGTGGATGATCTTCCTCATTCGCACCATCAGAATCTTCAAACTCGGACTTCGACTTGTCAGGCTTTGAGTCGGAGTCTTTTTTGCTTCTCGTCCTAGGACTGGCAGTAGTCCCTTTGTCGTTCTCAACCGCTTGGCTATTGCGCCTGGATGCTGAAGGTTCTTGGACACCTTCATTCAAAGAATTACGCATTGCTCTTCCAACTCTGTCAACGTGTCCCAAATCATCTTCCTCCGCAATACTGTCCAGTACTGACTGGGGTGGGTCAATATCAAACACTGCATGAATATCACCATGCACAGTGAATCTCGAAATTTCCCAATATTGTGCTTTAGTGGCTCTGGGACCACCAGGATACTTCCAGTCAATTCGCTTCTGTTTGCCTTTCTTGTCCTTGATCCATAAAGTCCTTCTTTCGTACCATGCAATCAGCAACAGTGTTGGCAAATTCAGGGTTCGCACTGCAGCCACATTGATCTTGTGGAACATGCGTTCTGATAGCAAAGTCTTTAACGGTAGCATGACAAGAAGAGCGAGGATATTGAATGGGGGCATGTATGCGAAGATGGCGTCAGATTTCACCCCTTCAAATGTGAGAACTGCGCGTCGAAATTGGATCTCCTGGATGGCGTTACCGGCAATGCTGCTGAAGGTGTTCGTCAACATTGACACAAGGATGGTCAGAAAGAGTGTGTTGCCCAGGAAGGCGAATAGAACCATCAAAACAGGTCCAAGCAACCAATGGAAGTCGGTGGCTCTGTTGATCCCCGTCCCATCGAGACCGAACCAGATCCAAATCATCCATTTGCCGATGGTGACAGACTAGAAAGTCAGCCCGTGCCAGGACGACCCTCATGGTGGCTTACCTGATGTGCTCCAGCATGAAGCCACTTCAAACTCAACAGAAATCCTGCAAAGCACCACACGGCAAGAGCAGTCAACGTCAGGAAGTCGGACATCATTGCTCTCAAGGACAAGAACAGCATATTCTCCGACGCAATATTGAATGCCAGTCGTGGTATTAGCACGGGTGCACCACAGCTCAGAATATCCAGAGCAGTCCGAGCCCACCATATGCTTTGCTCCTCATCGGAAAACTGGAACGCCTGAAGTCGCATGATCAGATACACTAAGAAGATCAGAGAAAACGTCACGTCCAGGAACGACCACAGATTCTGCGTGTACACGACCCAGCCATGTTCGAGAATCGTGGCAGCTTGGTCAAGGACCTTCGTTTGTCAGCGATATGAGGCACGCACAATCTTGGAATTCCACATACCCAGCCAGCACAATAGACATCAAACACGCCCTCTACCAGTGTGTAATCGGTCCTCATTCGTGACTCTCGTCCTGCCATGACGGCAATGTACAGGGCCAGAAGGACAACGAAGTTGCAGAGCTCCAAAAGGTTCCGTGTCCGAGGTACTATCAGCCGGTATTGATTCAATAACGGCGCCCTCCTAGGGTCGTACAACGAGATTGGTCTCTTCTTCCAATGGTCGGGGATGATATCGATGAAACTGTTTGGCGTATACACGAGTTTCCCTCGATAAATTGCATCAACGACTTTTTGACAAGCACTGCTAGCCAGGAAGCTCTTGCTCGCGCTGATAATGGCAATTTCCAGGGCGGTGAGTTTCCTCTCAATCCTGCCGCCTTTCCTTTGGGCAGCCCAGTGCATAGCATGAACACTTTGCTTACAGACCTCTTCGGGAGCGCCCTGGAAGGGCTCGAAGCCCGCCACGAGAATATTGGCGAGTTTCAGCAGCCCTCTCGGTCCGGGATTCTGTTCGTTGTATCGGCGTAGAATCTTTTCGGCGACGAGTTCGCATAACAAGGCTCGCGTTAGGTTGACCGTTTGATGGTGTGATGCGAAGGATTGTTCGCGGATGAATTGCATTCGATTGACGAGCAGACAGTAAACTGGATGGTCAGATGTGTGTAACAGTGTCACGTTGAGTGATGTGCTGACCGACTGATAGGTCTTCCATCTCGTAAAGAGCATCGACCAAGGGACGAACTACCGAGATGTTCATCCGTGGCGCTTTGAGTTGTTCCAGCGAGTATGGGTCATCTACAAAAGACTTAGTCGATACATAGCAGTTTATTGTTGGATAGCCTACCAATGCTACTGATAATATCCCTCCGTATTCTGCGGGGTGGTCAGTATACTGGCTTGGAGGTTCATATCCGAGAAAAGTATTACTCACCTATAAATGTTCTCGTAGACTTTGCAATCGGCATTCTTGTATGGGTCTGCTCCAGGGGGTGGTTCGTCCTGAGCGCTGGTCCAAGTGCAGTGCGGAGGATATAGCCCGTCGCTATCGGCCATATCCTCTTCATCGTGCTGCGACGCAAGAAGTGCCTCCATCTCGGTGCGTTGAAGGTTCATGCGATATTGGCGGCTGAAGCCGCGGGACGCGGACGGCCGATTACGCGATGGCATTGTTGATGTCAGATATCCTCCTCAACTATCCATGAAGAGAAGAAGAGAAACCATTGAGGTAGAGGACCGGGTGGTAAATCAGTCTTACGAAACATGCGGAGTCGAAGTATTCGTCCCTAGTACAGACCTATGACCAATTGGAGGTTAGGCGAGGTTAGGATTTGTTTGACGGCGAGATAAGCTTATCACGTCAAGCTTTGTAAGGAGGTTTGGAAGAGCTGGCCATAGCTTGCGTCATTGCTGTACCGAGGTAGCTTGGTAAGGTACTTAGGTAGGTATAGGCACTCATTATCATTATATCTACATGTATGTAGCCTCTGTTCATTATTCGCGATGCTCGTCAAGTCATGCCGCCTGTGAAGTTTTATGCAAAGTCCCAGCATCAAGGCCTCCCATATGCACCGAATTTATAACATGATCATCACGCTAGCCACCATGGCCAGAACCATACCAAACGGCCATAAAGTCGGGCTTGTGCCATCCTGCGCATCACTGCTCACAGCGTAGACAAGACTCGGTGTCGCAGTCGTGTCGCTTGCAGCTGTGGCGACTGTGGCGGTACTCGCATACACGATGACCAGGCTGCCGCTCGTGGTAGTTGCGTATACCACGGAATGCGAGGTGGTCGTCGCCGTGGTGGTTTGCGTAGTCGGTGTGATCGTGGTGTGCGAAGTCACTGTGACGGTCCCAACGCCTCCACCATTAGTTGTGGTGGGCGTATTCTGACAGTTCGTTTCGCATTGGTCGCAGCATACCCAGGTCACGACCGTGCTGGTGGCGGGACATGGCAGTGTCGAGGTTACTGTAACTATCACGTTCTGCTGCGTGTACTCTGACGTGTATGTCGATGTCGGTGTCCAGGTCGACCAGTAGGATGTTGTTGTCGGTGAAGGTGTCCACCAAGTATCGGTCGTTGTCGTTGTCCACTGGCCTTGATTACTGGCAACGAGTTAGTCCTTGTCTGATTAGCATCGGCGACATGGCATGGACGTACCCGGCCAGGGTCTGGGCTATAAGAGCCAGGAAAGTGAGAACGAGTGTGATGGTCGCCATTTGTTGCGTGCGCCGGCCTATCGGGACATCTAGAACGGTTCTAGCCGATCCTAGATCAACGATGATCCACGATGGAACGAAAGCACGGAGCACCCAAGTAGTGGTAGGGTTAGGATTGTGTAAGGTGGAAAAGGCAAGGTAGCTGTTTCAGATTGATATATGTAGCGACAGTCGTACATTGAGATCTTGCAGCTATTCATCATGACTCGCAGGCTAGGCGGAACATGTTCTTCCACCAAGGTTGTCGACCAGGATGGAGCTTCGCTGCCAGGGTTGGTGACTTAGTTCAAGCCACAGATTGTCAAGATTCTTGGTTCTTCCAAGGTCCGAAAAAGAGGATCCTATTCTGGGATGCCACCAACCCCGCCCTCGAAACTTTTCTCTAGCCACCAACGCGAGGGGCGGCTCGTCAAGCAGAAGATTCAAGAAAATGAACTACTCCGAGAATAATGCCAGTGTCTTACCACGATCATCATTGCTGGAAAAGCTTGGCCATTCGAGTGCAGGATTCAACGCATGACAGCAAGATTTGTGGTTTCAACCCAATCATGTTTGCATGTGACATGTCTTGAGCAGGGGTAATCCTACACTAAATGCAATGCCTCGCATGGCCATGCATGGTGGGATAAAATGTCCCGTTGTTCCAGGCGTCTTGCGTGGCCATATCAACGACCTTGTATTCCTAACCGCTCAGCAAGAGTAATAAACCCATCCTCATCCTCTTTAATTACCATGTCCGGAATATTTTCCTCTTGCAACTCTGGAGTTTTTTCCTCCAGCGGTCTTTCGACATAGATTGCATAGAATCCGCACGCTTTCGCGCCCTTCAAATCATTTAGATGCGCGGCCACGAGGCCACACTCCTCCGGCTTTACACCCATCTTCTCTGCCGCTCCAAGATATACCTTCGGGTTTGGCTTGAACGATTGGAACATGTCGGAAGTGTAAACATGCTTGAAGGGGATGCTGCTATGCGCTACCAGGTTTGTCATTAATTCGTTATAAGTGTTGCTCAGGGTCACGGTAGAGAATTGCTTATTGAGCATATCCAAGCCACGGCAGGTGTCGGGCCAAGGGGGCAGATGGTGCCAGACGAGGCCGAGTTGTTTGAGTTGCGACTCATTCCACAGCGAACCCTCTTTGACGGCGAGCTCTGAGGCGTCGGCTTCTTCGTCAGGAATGATTAAGCTGAGCTGTGCAAGCAGTTTGTGGAGTGATTTAAAACGATACTTGTCGACTGCTCTCCAATCGACATTGCCGTGTTTTTCTTTACTCTCGCTAGTGAATACATCCACGTCTTTGTTCCATTCCTGTTGCTGTTAGTATATAAAGGGAGATGTCGTTTCGTTCACGGAAGCCACCAACCCCTCCGAACTCGAACCACTCCTCGTATGACTGCAAAATATATTAATTTATAGTTTAGCTAAGTGGTCAACTGGCAGGGGCATACCATCTTCATAGCCTTGGACCGGACTTCACTACTGACAGACGATGTATCCGATTCAAGGGCCTCTATAGCCGCTCTCGATAGCGTATCCGCTACGGGCGTCCTCTGGGCTGCACATGTTCCGAAGACGTCGAAGAAAAGAACCTGTAGTTGTGGTCTGGTCGTCATAGATAATGAGTAGGGACGTGTGAAAACGCAGGTCTGTCTCTCATCTTCGACTGTAACGACAGGCCTTTATAAATCAGCATAATCGTTCAGCACTCTGAAATGCCTCCATTTTGTCGTAGGGCGCTCAGTCAATGCATTGAAATTGACAAGGATTGCGTACCACAGTGGTGGCTTTGGGTGGGTAATTGATCATTCGTATCGTGGCTGCGGCATGACATCAGGGTTCCGAGGAGCGGATCTTTGGCCTAGATAGGCTGGATGAACGGTATCAATAGCGGGGTTCCCATTTTCTTGGGCGTCGAAGTAGCATCGAAGCAAGTTCTTGTCATTGACCAAGACGATAAGATGTTCATACTTGACTATGACTATCATGGAACGCTTGCACCGATGGGAATATTCACCCCCGATATTCCATCCGAGTCTTGGCTGAGTAGCCAGACGATCGTGTCAGAGACTTGCTCAGGTTCAAGCAACGTAATGCCTCGTTTGGCCATATCAGCGACTGCCTCGTCTTCATCCTTATACCATGCTAAGGACATTCCAGTCTTTGTCGCACCTAAAACATGTCAGATTACTGCCGATCCCCATGTTGTTCATACTCACTCGGAGACACTGCATTCAGCCTGATCCCCAAAGGCCCCAACTCTTTCGAAACGGTCGTCGTCAAGCTGGCAACGCCGGCCTTGGTCACACAATATGACAGAATACTCGGATCGTGAAAGAGACTCGCTGCACTTGAAACGTTGACGATACTCCGATGCCCCTTTGGCAGTTCCGACATGGCCTTGACTTCCGCTCTCATGCTGTAAAGCATTCCTGACAGATTAACTCCAAGCACCCTATTCCAAGTTTCATCTGTTTCGTTCAAGAAGAATGGAGTCTTCTGGCCACCAGACATGTTGATGACCCCGGCGCAATTCACCGCTCCGTCAAGGGCGTCGAAAACACTGACAGTATCTTTAATCCAGGCATTGACATTCAGACTTGATGATACGTCGACTTTGGTCATGGTGACTTGCGTGTCCGGATTGATCGCCAGTATTTTCTTCCTCGCACCCTCGAATGACTTGGGATTGATATCGCCAATCGATATGGCTCGGGCGTTCAACTTTGCGAGCCGACAACAAGTATGCAAGCCTAGACCGGACGCTGCGCCCGTCAAGGCAAACACCTTTCCGGCGATGGAAGCCATGTAGCATGCAACTGGAGAATGAGTGGTTAGTAGTCAAGTGATTGGTCAGACCTTTCTCAACACCTGAATATATAAAGTCGGCTCCTAGGTCCATGAATGTATTAGAGGGAGGAAAGCGGTGACGGCCATTCATGACCAGGCATATCGTAGGTACAAGCGCTTGTTAAGTGCCGGCATTGAGGGGCAGGAGTAACTGCGTTGTATGTGCTGTACTGTATTGGGCTGTTGGATTTCCAGCACTTGGACATGATTTGACCACGTAGCAATGGCTTAATCTTATCCAAGACAGCTTGTGAATGTCCACTGCGTTTTCACCCAAGTCTCTGGGTAGCCAACCAAAGATCAATATCAATGACAGTCGATGAAGTACACTGCATAAAATAGATAGACTTTGGAATACGGATAGCCTGCCCCGTATGGACAGTGTCAACGAGGCTGGCCAGTCATAGTGAGTTTGGTTTATGCATGCTGCAGATCAATACGTGCATGAAAATGCTCAAACCGTCGCTTCATCTGACTATTGAACAAATGCCTCGTGCCGTCATTACCTGTAATTATTGTGGTGCACCTCGACCGGCTCCAGCTCCTCGACCGGCACCACCGCCTCCACCCATGAATTGTTGTGCCCTAGACATGTCAGCGCAAGTTGGGAAATTTGAAGGAAGATAACTCACAGGCCTGCAATGGCAGGATCTTGCATCATTTGTTGGATTTGACTCATGTCAGGCATACCACCTCCGCCACCACCACCTTCTCTTCGGCTGTTCATCATGTTCTGGATGGTTGGATTGTTCATGATTCCACTCAACGCATCGGGGTTGCGCATGAGATTCTGTGCCATGGAAGCAAACATGGGGTTGCTCATGATGCTTCCGAGGTCAAAGCCACCACCTCCTGCGCCTCCGCCGCCGCCAGCACCACCACCAAGCATGCTGGCTAATCCAGACAGATCAGGCATGCCGCCACCTCGGGTATTTCCAGGAGCATCATCAACCTCGTCCTCAGGGAGATTCTCTTCGTCGGCCTCCATACGAGCAAGCTCTTTCTTTGCTGTCTCCAAGCCCTTCCTCATGGCATCACTGCCGCCATTGCCTTCAAAGTCAATGCCCTGTTGGTATGCCTCTACACTTCCTTTGGCGTCGCCCATGGCGAACCTTGCAAGTCCCAGCCTTGACCATGCCTTTGTGTACTTGGGATCGGCTGCGACAGCCAGTTCAGCATCTTTGACCGCCGAAGCATGATCGCCGCTTGCCGAGTATGCTGCAGCACGATTGGACAGGTAAATAGGGTTTGTAGGGGCGTATTTGATAGCTTCAGTGTATTTCTCAATGGCAGTCTTGTAGTCCTTTTGTTGCATAGCAGCATTACCTGCACTCTTGAGTTTCTCTGCTTCTGGATTGATAGTCGGGTTTTCGGATGATCTCGACGGAGCGGGAGTAGTAGTCTCTGAGGTTGAAGGCTTGCCCTTCAGCTTCTCGTAGACGGAGAAGATGCTGAGGAGATTTTGTGATCCAACAGCCTCTGACACGGCAGCTTTGTCCGTTGGGTCGACTTTGAAGGCCTCCGCAATACAATTGCTGGCGATCTCAATATTGTCCGCATCATCTGCTTTGAGGGTGCCATCTTTGAGCGAGGTTGACAAGAAGTCTACAATGGACAGCGCAAGGCGCTTTTTCGTGTCGCTAATAGACTGTAGCAATTAGCATCTGGAGTCCAAACCTGCCGACTACCACATACCATAGTTGCGAATGAAGAGTTGTAGAGTGAGAGGAAAAAAGGATGCAGGCGCCCGTTTCAACAGTAGTATGTCGTAAGGCTGGACACCTAACGGAACTTAATGTACCTTACCTAGGTGTTTATCCTTGGCGGGGCTGCAGGGCGAGTTGTCTCTAGAACGCTCCATTCACTGCACAGCACCCAGGTATCTACAGGCACTACAGGCCACGTATCGCTTCTTCGACGATCAGGTGTGCTCATTTTTCTATCATCTGATCATGACTGGTGGTTTTCGGAGCGGCTAGAATGCACATTTCCTGGGGAGAAAAAAACGCTGCGAGCGAGGAAGACTTCAAGGCACGTATCTTCAGCTACACATGGAAAGGGAGTTGAGTAGGCAGACAATGCCTGTCGCAGCCATGCCTGCATCAGCCTCTCACGAAATATGAATGAGGCGGCGTGTCTGGCTGAAACCAGCCCCCATGCGGCCGACTGCTCGTCTGTTTCGTATCCCACTGGGCAATCCCTGGACACCTCCGCAGCAGAGGGCAGCGATCATCCCACCATCAAATGCTGCAGCTAATTTCAAGCGAGTCAAGTTCTCCGTTCATTAAAATGCCCATAATGTACTTCCATCCTTTCATACTTCACTCTCTGCGTCAGCATTGGTCAATGACCACCATTCAATGCCCCCTGTATTCTTTGAAGCGGTAAGACGAAGCTTTAAGCCAGGGGTGACTTCTGATGAGGTCTGGCTGCAATGGAAGAATCCAGGCGACGTTTTTTCTGTGCTGTTGATTCTAGGTGGTCACCTTGTCAGTCGTGCGTTGGCCCAACTCACCGGAACCTTCATAACCCCAGTCGCGTTCTCATTTGGTAGGAGATACTGGGTCGAGCCTTGATAATGATCAGCACATGTACTGACAAGTCCCGCAGGATGGGTCGCTTATGCGGTTGCAGCTGTTGTATCGGCTGTTGGTGAGAACAAATTGATGCCACTCCCGGATTGCAGTTGCAAAGTCATAAACGCCAAGTCTGGCTATGTACGAGACAACTCCAGCTGGATTATTGGTCGGATCGTGGGAGACTACGAGGCGTGGATGCACAAGGATATCAAAAAGCATCTTGAGGAAATGCTAGATGCTGCCTGGGAGAAAGAGAAACAGAAAGCTGAGCGGAATCAGAACGGCTCCGGACAGGATGTCCCCAGACCAAAGCAGGCAGGGCTCTGTGTTTCAATATACAGAGCAGGCCCAGCGAAAGTTGGCTATCCAGGATACGACCTCGTTTACTACATTGGCTTTGCAACGACTGTTCTTCAACTTGGAATCGCAGCAATCCCTTGTGGCATCTTTGGCGACTGGGGTGTTCTGTTGATCACCGTTGGTGGTATTCTGCTGTCATTCGCCTCGGGCAGTCTTTCTCAATGGCGGGAGGAGAAGTGGGCATGCCGCAGAAACTCTCACAAGAATGTCATCCTAACTCGTGGTAACGGAAGTCAACATGCCATCGTGGTCCTTGGAACAGGGAAAAGTCTGGATCTTGAAGATCTTGCGGCTGGTCAAACCAATGTGAATGTTTCAGCCTCTCGGTATACCCGCATCGTTGTCACGGTCATCGCTGCTCTTTGGATCATATTGTTGATAACCGCAGCTGGTCTCAAACGAAATACCTGGTTTCTGCTTGCCGTCGGCGGTATTGGCATGTTGCAAAATATTTATGTTGCGGGCAAGCAGCGTTCGCCCAAAGCCTTTGGCGTTCCTCTCGAATTCGTTGAGGTCATCGGTATGCCCAAGGTCATGCATACTTTGTTCGCGGTTGAGGAGAGATACCCTTATATCGGCGCTAGCATGAGGGCTACTTTCTTCCCCGATGAACTTCGGCCTAACGAATTGGAGAGATGGGCAGACTTGAAGAAGGATGCTATGGGAGAAGCCGAAGACGTAGGGTTTGATCGAAAAGCCGGCGGTCATGGAGTCAGTACAAGTCAAATCACTCATCGTAGTCCCAAGGATGGACATGGACCATCGACGTCAACGACAGCAATTTAGAGACCGTTGTCATCTATTCAAACTGGATCAATGTGTACTTCGGTGGGATATCTTGAATTTCGAATCCTGGCGGTTTCGAGGTGACATCCTTCGCCCAAACTGCTCTATGATGTTGTTCTCTTTTCCCTCAGAGATCGGAAGCACAGAGTCATGAAATGCAAGTGCCTGTACTCATCCAGGCACTCTGTGGCACCGCCACTAATGATCTCTACAAGCAGGTGTTGAAGCAGGTACTGTAGGTAGGCGGTGGCTGAGTGGCACAATTAGTGCTTTTGAGGCCTCGGATGTAAAGTATTCTCCGGCTTGGCATTAATGTTCGCGTCGACCTTAACGGGTCCACGTGTCAGGCCAGCATGGCTTCCAGTCCTTGGAAGGATACTTGATTAAACTCCTTGTACTCACTGGCCAGTCAACGTGACATCGACATAAGCAAAGCATGTCACATACCGAAGATGGTTGTGACTGTTGACCCAGAGAATTATGTATTGGCCATGCGGGGTGCCTCAAGTCTTCGCATACCATGGTCCCACGCCAGAGGCCGATGAGGAGGAGACTGAGACGGCACAAGTGAACGACACGGACGAACAAACAGATTCCGATGGTCTTGTCGAGAAGCAGTGGCACTCTATCATCGATGTCCAAGCTGCACGTAGTGATCACCTCTTCGCAACACTCACTCAATCCAGGCTTGACGTATGGTCGACGCGACCTGTTGTTTTGCTAGCCTCACTGGCCAGATCCTCGAGGTCACTGCAGAAATACGGGCACAATGTATCTGTGGTCTTCAAGCCAGATGCAACCACCATTGTTATTCGCACCAGAGAGAGCTATTTGATCACCTATTCTCTTGAAGTCGATCCAAATGCACGGGTCCTGCAACAACAATATGGATACAGTCAAGCGAAGCGCCAAAACTTGATGCGAAACTTTGGTATCGACGAGACTGCGGGAGTCGGCGAAGTCTTACTCAGGTTTCGACGAGCAATCAAAATAGATGCCGGCATCAACTCTGTCATCGCCTTGGATTCAGAACTAATTGTGGCAACAACAAAACCAGCAGCTGTACAATGTATCAAATGGGAAACCCAAAAGGATGGGTCTCAGGCCGTTGCGCAGTTATTGACGAAGACGGATTGGATGACCCAGCGGTCCGCGATCGCAACATTGGTCCACGACCGGGCAATGAATCTATCAGTCTGGCTGTCCCAGGATGGACATGCTTATGCAGTTCAGCGAATCAAGCCTCTGCTGTCGAGGGCAGCATCATCCGACGACTCACTTCCGTCGTCAAGATCCTCTACTACGCCTTCGACAAGACTTTTCGACGGATATTGTTTCCACAAACCGGAGGCCTTCTCAGGAGCGATATTTGCAAGCATCAATGCTAGGTTCTCGCTGATCGCGGTAGCCACTATCTCCGGGGAAATCATATGCTACGCAGCAAAGGATTATGTTGGCAATATTCCACTTTCTCACACCTTCAAAGCATCATCGTCGCCAACATCTCGGGGAGCGATAAAACGTCTGATGTGGTCACCAGACGGATACTGTCTGTTTGCCGGCTACGAACACGGCTGGTCGACCTGGTCGGTGTTCGGAAAGGAAGGCGCTTCAAGTTTTCAAATGAACCCTACCCATGCAAAAAACAACAACGAAAGCTGGCTGTTCTCCATTGAGCGAGCGATATGGATCAGTGGCGGAGCCGAACTTCTCCTTACTTCTCATGACGATGATCGAATATGGAAACTTGAAATGTCGCGCACTGCCGCTATGGGTTGCTTCTCGTGCGCCAATCTGGTCCGGGCTCTTATTCAGACACCGTTGGAACTCACTGTGTATCGCGGCCACGAACTTCCAGATTTGACCTCCATATCCAACGAGGCCTCTCTTTGGCACCACGCGCCATATCCGCCAGTGTACTTGCACAATCAATGGCCCATCAAGTCATGTGTCATCTCGCAAGACGGAAAGTACGTCGCCATTGCCGGCCGTCGCGGGCTTGCTCATTACAGCCTCCAAAGCGGTCGCTGGAAAACCTTTCCCGACATCGCGGTTGAGAACTCATTTGCTGTACGTGGGGGAATGTGTTGGTTCAATCACATCCTCGCAGTAGCGACTGAACATGCAGCTGGTTATGACCTGCGCCTTTACTCTCGCGAACTCGACCTTGACCGCCTTCCACTTCACAGCGAAGCGTTCTCCATGCCTATTGTATTTGTAGGTCCCTCAGGCGAGGACTCACTGCTAGTGTACACCTACGAGAACGTCCTCTACCACTACATTCTGAACATAACTGAGGGAGGTGCACAACTCGTCCAAGTCGGTCAAATAGCCTTTCATGGCATCGTTCGAGCACCCAGCAGAGTTCGCTCCGTCAGTTGGGTAGTGCCAGACGTGCAACTTCGGAATGGTGACCCTTCTCGGGACGTTGAATACGCCTCTGTACTTTTCCTGGTCGACGACAAGTTGGTTTTACTGCAATCGTCGCGAAACGAGAAAGACGAACTGAAATACGATATGCGTGTCATTGCACAACACGTTGAGTACTATATCCTCATGCGTGACCAGATCTACTTCAACTTCGACAAGCCTGACGACTCTGCACCACCAACACCGTCACCCGGCGCCGCCTTCACACTAAGAAGTCAACACCATTATTCGATGCGAGACTCCCTGTGGATATTTAGCGGTGAACAGCTCCGGCTGTGGCCTGATGTGCGGGACTTGCTTCACCATGCCGCAGAGGGTGATCTGAGCACGTCGTCTTTGCTCGCCATGTCGGTCGACTTCTACCCACTCTCCATTCTGCTCACTAAGGGTGTCGTTCTTGGTATTGAGTCTGAACTACTACAGCGAAGAGACGTCAACTTTGCACAATTTCGGTTGAGCATTAGGACACAACTGTTCCTGCCGTACGTCCTCCGTCAGCAATTGTGCGAAGAGCACGACACTGCCGCAGCTTTCGGGCTTGCAAACCAATACCAGCATCTATCATATTTTCCGCATGCTCTGGAGATCCTCCTACATCATGTTCTTGATGATGATGTCAATAGAACCCGGAAAAGCGACCACAACGACGAGTCGCCTGGGCCACTACCAACTGTGCTTTCATTTTTACAACTAGTCCTGCCTCCAACCACATATCTTTCCACCATTGTCCAATGCATCCGCAAGAACGAATTGACTTCTTGGAAGACACTGTTTGCGCACCTCCCACCACCACTTACACTTTTCGAACAGGCACTGGAGTTGGAAGATCTAAAGACAGCTAGCGGATATCTTATAGTTCTCCAAGGATTAGAGGAGGACGATGAGTCCGAAAGTAATCATGATGCCAGCAATTTCGAGGATTATGTGATCCGACTGATGAGACTGGCTCGACGAAAATCCGACTTTGAAATGTGCTCGGATTTGGCACGATTCATGATCGGCGTCGACCCTAGAGGCGATGCCTTAAAGAGAGTCATTGCGGCCGTTGGTTTTGGAAGTGAGCCAAGTCAAATAGAGCCCAAACAGACAAAATTGGGCGGCTTGAGAATCTCCACGAATATCGAAACTGGTGACAGTCTAGAAAGAAGTACCTCGAGGCTAAGTCCCGCGAGTGGTGGTGACTATTTTTCAGCATCCCCTGGAGGCCTTTAGATGTATAGAAAGGCTTCCTCCACAATTCATATGAATTTATGCTTCGCTAAGCAGTCTAACATTAGCACAGCTGCAACTTTGTCCGCCCCGGTGCCGCATAGAGACACTCCGAGGTGTCGATAAACCATGCGGCCAGCCTGATGACCTGCAATACCCTTCGTGGCCGCATAGCCACGGCCAATATATCGTACAATAACAGAACGACCGCCACTTAACCCAGCCTCCTGACCTTAGGACTCCTGGTACCACCAAACTTCAATCTCGTACCGTCCGTGACTTTACCGATTAATGGCTTAATCACTCTTCCTTCCGTGCCCAGCAGCGCCTTCTGAAAAGCCTCACGGCCGGGCCCAAATCCTCTAAGGATGACCTCGATGCCCGTCCCACCGTGTATAGCACCTGGTCTCCGGATATCCGCCAACGTCTTCATTGCGTTATGCGTCATCTTCTTCCCTCCCACTCTCCATTGCTTTTCCGCCATTTTTCGAAACGTGTATGCCGCCAATTGAAAAGCAGCGTCGTATGAAGCCCGCTGCGCTTTTCGCAGGCCAATGTTACCGCATGATAGAGACATGATCGGGTTCCGCGACGGGTCTGTGAAAGTAATGTGCAAGTTGTGCTTGTGGGCGTAGACGTTGAGATGGTACGGTTCGTCTACGGAGACTCTGGCGCTGGGTCTCGTGGCTGCTTCATCTCGCGCACTTCGGGCAATGTCGCGCAGCTCCGGACTGAGTGCGGAGCGGATATTGGCTTGTGGTCTTTGTGGTGAGGCTTTTCGCAGCGTTTCACTGAATGGATCTAGCGACGAAGATTCTTCTTTTGGCCGGTCGACGCGGATTCGTCGTCGCTCTGCAAGGCCAACTCTCTCCTCAAATTTGCGCGCTGAGGTTGAAAATGCATGGCGGACTTGTTTGGTGTATGAGTGGCGGCACGACCGGCACATAGAAGAGAGGATTGTATGTGCCATTGTGGCCGGAAAGCGTCCTGCAGGTATCTGGAATACCTCGCAAGGAGTACAATACCTCGATCGAAGCTTCTTCACAATTCATATTCGCGGAAGCAGAAGCGGCAACTTAGCCGGGCTACAATAGTTTTCTTGCCGACAGGTGATTCCGCCTTCACCATACACAAGCTTAAGAGATATTTTCTCTCTGGCTACACTGCACATTATTTGTTTTACTAGGGGCTGACTCTGTTCGAGGCATGATCGTACCGCGCCGAGCACCAGTAATTGGTGTCCGTCAATATGTGACTGCCACCACTTCTCTTGCCACTCTGCGAGCGGCGCAGTATGGAAGAACAGCAGCCTACCGAAGGTTAACAGCATCGGACAAACCCTCAACGCCTCTCATATTCTCCCAGCACCTCACACCATTCTCTCCTCGACTCACACCCTCGAATCAGACTCTTCTACGATCTCTACATAACTCCCGAGCACAATACCAACAAGCACAACCCAAAGAAGAATCAAAGGAAGAAGTCCGAGATCCTCCGCGGGACGAAAAGGCGCAGAAAGAGTCTAGTGAGGAGAAGCAAGAGGGTGAAGGTGATAAGAAAGCAAAGGACGAGAAAGGCGAAAAGGACGATAAACCCCCTCCGCCTCCCCATGGAGACAAAACGCCATGGCAGGTCTTCACGGAGACTCTACGGACCGAGTTCAAAGCCTCTAAAGAGTGGAACGAATCTACCAAGCAACTATCTGGCTCCGTACAGCAGTTCACCGAATCCGACGCTGTGAGAAGAGCACGCGAGGCCTCCGAAGCTGCCAGCAAAGGCACATCACAGGTGCTGAAGGGCGCCGGTCGCGCGATCGGTCAAGGTGCTGCCTGGACCTGGGACAGCAATGTGGTCCAAGGGATCAGAAAAGGCGTTAATGCTACTGGTCGCGGGATCGAACAGGCCACTCGCCCCGTTCGGGAGACGAAGGCCTTCAAGGATTTATCCGAGGCTATTGATGATGGAAGCAGTTCGAGATACGGCGGCTGGGTAGAAAAGGAAGAGCGACGGAAGAAGAGGGAAGCTCAGTTGCTAAGAGAAGCGGGCGGTAAACCCACGGAGCCCATGGTGGAAGATCCCAAGTGAGTGAGGCTCTGTAAGTGGCATCGACATAACTGACATTTTGCTAGTGCTGGAACCAACATCACCGTTCACAAAGATTCGGCATTCAAAGAATCCTGGAACAAATGGAAGGAGAATTCCAAGTTGATGCAAGGACTTTTCAGCATGAAGAACACATACGAAGAGTCGGAAAACCCCATAATATCAACCGCTCGAGGCATTGCCGACCGAGTGGCCGGTTTCTTTGCTGAGAACGAAACAGCAATGGTGATCAAGAAGTTCCGCGAAATGGATCCCAACTTCCAGCTCGAGCCTTTCCTACGAGACCTGCGCGAATACGTTCTTCCTGAAGTTTTGGACGCATATGTCAAGGGCGACGTGGAAGTCCTCAAAACTTGGCTATCTGCGGCACAATTTCAGGTCTATTCTGCTCTAATGGAGCAATACACCAAAGCTGGCTTAAAGTCGGACGGACGGATCCTAGACATCAGACATGTCGATATCCTGAACGCCAGATTATTGGAACCAGGTGACATCCCCGTGTTCATCATTACCTGCCGAACACAGGAAGTGCACGTGTACCGAAATGCGAAGTCGAATGAACTGGCTGCTGGCATGGAAGATAAAGTTCAACTGGTGACATATGCCATCGGAATGACGAGACTGCCTGAAGAGGTCAACAACCCGGAGACAAGAGGTTGGAGAATGATTGAACTGCAAAAGGCGGCCAGAGATTACATCTGATTTCAATCGCCAGAAAGTGTGCCAGCATTTAGCGAGCATCATTGGGACAAGCAGTGTCCTTTCCTTTGTGTCTCTTGGGGACCAAACTCACCTCGGTAGCGGCATTTTTGGGTCTGTTAACAAAAGGGCTGGATGGGATCTTCTATGCAATGTATTATACAGCTGGGGAGAACGCGACGAGGTTGCATGATCAGACCAGCGGGAGTCGATCTGCGGACTGGACAGCATGGGCTGCGATGTGTTTATATCTGGAGATGGAGCTGCACCATGGCTGCTAACATGTCCAGCCTGACGTTGTGTGCAATGGTGAATCTGGTGATCACCAAAAAACTTGATACATAATTCATCTCATGAATCTCGGACAAAGCAAGGACAGCTTCCTCACTACTAGTATTCGCCTCGAGTCAAGAGTGATCATCGGTTCACTGAGTTTCGAATCATGCAAACCATCCAGTGTGCTGAGCACATGGTTATCCTCGGTATCGCCACGACATACGTCACTACGTCATGTCATCTGGTACAAACATGGCAGGCACAAGACACAATCAGGCATCACTATATATTCGTCCTTCTCTCTTGGACTTCGTTTCAAGAACATCTCACAATAGAATTCATTCAAGCAGACCATTCCACACTATATCAGTCGATATTGAAAAGTTCAAGTCCGAGACCAACAAGTAACAATCAATCACCATGCCTCTCGTCGTCCCCGGCATCAACAGCAACGACCCCGGCAACGACTGGATGTCGAAGCTCATGGGCAAGAAGTTGTCTGACAGTTCCAATGAAACCAGTTTCGCGAAGAAGGACCTCCCTCAGAACCACCGTGTCGTTGGCGAGGGCGATTTCATGACTCAGGATCATGCACCAGACAGGTCAGTACAAATCCTCCCCTCCCAAGACCCGTGTCTCTGACCATTGTGGAAATTGTACAATGCTGACTTGTTCCCTACAGACTGAACATCCACGTCGACAAGGATGGTACCGTCAAAAAGGTTACGCAAGGATAGATAGCCAAAAATCAATCACAACGAGCATTACGACCCTCATCCTCACGAAATGACAACAAGAATTCAACAAAGGGAACTGCATTCCTACCAGTATAACTAGATAGTCTATAGCAACCCGTACAGGAATTTCCTTTATAAGGGTATCATTCATACACAGACCCGGCTTCAAGCATCTTTCAACGCCCTCAACGCCCGTTGCATGCACTTCAGCCGTTCTTTCTCCTTGATCACCGTATTCCTGGCAAGCCGTTTAATCTCATCTCTTCCCCATTCCTCGCGCCACGTCGTCCAGCCCGCGAGTTCGCCAACCACAATCTCCTGAGTATACCTAAGTTCTTTACCCAACCGCTCAACATCCATCTCGGCCTGCATGACCTTTTTCTCTGTATCCTTGATTGATTTGACCCGACTCTCCTCCGTGCCCGGGAAGTTCAAATTCATAATCCCCTTCCGGGGCACAGAGCCATTCATCAGGTTCGCCTTGTTCCTGTCGGTGCTCCTTTGGAGACTCACAATCTGACTGATCAAAGTGCTCGGCTTCATCAACGCCGACTGGACAGCAGCAATGGTCGACTGGAACGAGCTCATGCTCATAATGTAGTTGGCTAGTGGTGACGACGCGGTCTCCGTATGCATTAAGGAGGCGACCTTCAAGAACGTGTCGACGTGCAGCTTCGAAAGCGTCGTAGCAGGAGATCCCATCGTGGCGAACGCAACCGCGCACAGACTCAAGCTCTCCGCAAAGTCAGCATGGGCCTGCACGTAACCATGTCCTCTTCTGATAACGGCGCGTGTACTTATATTGACTCTCCGCACCATGTCCCGCGAATGCGACACCAGCGAATCGACAGCATTCATGTCGGCCCTGGTACTCAGCGGCTCATAGTCATCGACAATCTTCTCCTGCACCAGCTCTCCTTTCAGCCTGGCTCGTTCCGCCATCTGCTCCTGCAGCATGTCTGGCACAAGGAAGAACTCCCAGAGCATCTCGTGCGTCGAGAAAGTCGGATGTTTCATTAGAATCTTCAGAAATCGATCAAGGTGTGTCTGCGCCTCATATAGCACAGCTCGAGATGGTCGCGAGTGTAATTGGAATGGACTGCGGAATTTCGACGCCAGCATTGTCGGCATGTACGAAGCAGGGTAGTCCATGGACAACCACTTGGCGAGATTCTCAAAATCTTGCAATGCCCTTCGACTCGTGGTGATGGTATAGGTTGTGCTTGAAACCGCAGGATTAGGAGCTCCGGATTTCAGGATATATCTTGTCGAACCGTCCTCGACGAAAAACGATCTGACAATGGCAGTGATTCTGCCAGTTACATCTGCCCTGTTTTCGGGAGAGAACAAGGTCAAATCGTCGATGCGATTGCGAACTTCATCGTCCTTGGCCAATTCGACGGCCGTCAAGCCTCGTGCTTCCCGGAGGTGCAGATCAATCCTCGCATCGCCCAGGAATATTCGAACCATGTCCACGCGGCCATATTTGCTCGCAAGCATCAGTGGGGTGAACTTCTTATCGTTCATAGCATTTAGGTCGACATCGCAATACTGCAAGATCCGCTGCATGATGGTGGCGTCGTTGACAATGTGCAGCAACGAATTTCCTTTATTGTCCGTGTGATCCTCTATACGGAGAGGCGAATCGTCGGCCTGGGACTCTTTGGCAGCAATTAATGCTTCAGAAACCATGGTGCTATAGTCGGGATGGTCGTAGGTACGACAAATGGCAAAGAGAGGTGTATGTGCGATCTTGTCCTTTTGTCGCCATGGTAGCACATGTGCAAGTCTTGTGATCAGATAGGGCGTGTTGAAAATGTAGTGCGCCACACTTCGGCCTCGAGAATCCTTGATGGCCAGGTATTCTCTGAATCTTGCCTCATCTGTATGCTGCTCCGCGAACTCGAGGACCATATCAACAAGCTCGGTGTTGGCATGTTGAACTGCGGCACTCAAGAGGGTGGCTCCTTCTTGCGTGGTATCGTCCAGAATATCATCAATCCCGAAGTGTTCGGACAAACTCAGCAGGTACCGTAGCGCTTGTGGCTTCTGGCTCTCTACGGCCATCATAAGGACCGAGTTGCCTAGGGCGTCCTGTGTCTGCGCCAGGCTTTCAACAGAGGTATCACCTTCAATGCCGCTGAGGGTGGTTTCAATCGTAGCAGCCCTGGATGCGAATGACATGGCCGAAGATATTGACATGCTTCTCGGTTGCACCTTAACCTTTTTCTTCTGTTTCGGTTTCGGGAGAGATGATTTCTTCTGGGCTGCCTGGAAGGGAAAGACATGCGCTAGCCCTCCTTCACCCGAGTTGTTTCTAGACAGGGTGTCTATGGGCCGTGACAAAGAAGATTGGGTTGTTTGTCTTGACAGGAGCGGCATCTCAGGAGGCTCCTCCACAAAGTCATCGCTGATGATGGCTGAGTCTTCGAAGACAGACCGGACATCCTCCAATTTGCCATACTTGACGGCGTTCCATAACGCCTGATTCCGTTTCGATGCCCGCCGTAGACCATTAGCATCTCTTGCCAGATAGGTCAAGACTGCCTCCAGTGTACTCAATGAATATCCAATTTCTCCGCTTTCAACGTCGTCGATGTAAATGAAGCGCTGCATGTAGGACAGTCTCGCTTGTAGATGCCTCACTGACGACCGTATGACGACTAGTAGTATCAGTGATACCAGGATGTCTGCATTGATCGTCAATAACGCAATTCGCTTCTCCTCATCCGAGACGCCCTGTTCGGACACGACCCTCTGGGTTTCTAGCAGGATGTCCAGCATCTCTTGAGGACTACCGGCCACACCCATCCTCCTGAAGACGGCGACTCCACGGTTGATGCGACCGATTAGATCACGCTTCCCCTTTCTTCCGTCCTCTATGGCGATGCCGACCTGGGACACATCCAGACAGTCCATCTGACGTATTCTTCTATCCAGATCTTGATCTTGAGCCTTGTGGAAAGAGCACAGTCGAGGGAACAAGAGGTTATCGTGGACATATTCGGCAACGTAGCGTTCGATCAATCGTTCGACATCGGGACCGGTCAAGTCAGTCGTGGCGCCGAGGTAGGAGAGCTGCTGCTTATCGACGCCTTGAAATAGGTCGATGGCCGCAGTAACAGCGGTTTCGAGTGCTCGCCGCATGAGGTCTTCCTCGTCCTCGAAATAAGCTGCAGAATTGAATGGTAATTTGAGTGAGCCATTTGATTTGATCGACCCGTTTTCGGGGACTAGAGTCGTCTCGTCGAGAGAATTTGTCGTAGGACTACGCGAAGGAGGTGGAGGTAGAGGTTTTCCCAGCTCTTTTCCGAACTCGTTGAATAACCTCTCCAAGCCTGGTTGCATTTGTCGTGCAATCATTGGAAAGCTATTGAGGAGTTCATTGAAGGTTTTGATGTCCTTCTTCTTCGGCGTGGGTTCCGCGGACGAAGTAGCAGGCGCAGCAACAATTGTTTTGGTTTCGCCGATGATGGCTGGTTTTATTGGCAATGCCTCGAACACGCCAGTGAGAGGTTTCGTGATGTAGTAAATCAGCCATTGTTGCGTCTCAGCTGCTGGGGAATAGTATAGAAGGTCTGATAGTAAGGATGCCTGAGTGAGTTGCTTGAACCCTTTGTTGGTGTACACGATGTTCTCTTTCAGGATAACTGATCTCCCATTGACAGTAGCATACGTCTTCGCCTTCCCACGATTATCTCGGACATTACCCTCCTTCGCGGCTGTATTGACGGGAATGCGGAGGATATGGCTGCCCAGGAAATCCTCATCTTCGACCTGGTCCGCATATCTCTTGCCCGTATCGCGGTCCTGGCCGTAGAGGAGCGACTCGGTGGTGGGGACGAGGAGGACATAGTGTTGAGAGGAAAGAGCATGCCCGAGCACACTACTCTGAAAGAGCGCGCGCAGAAAGGGATTCAGGACGGGCATCCAGGCAGGATGCGCCTAGGTGTCGCAACACTGATCATCGAGTCGTCATCAGGGAGAAGCGTTGTCCAGCGGTCAACATCAACAGTCAGGCTTGATAGAACGGAAGATGTAGGACATAGAAGTTGTCAGATAGCTGTATCAGCAGTCAGGTTGGGGGCAGAAAGAAGTTGTGATGAAAGCCACATGTCCGAAATCATCAGGCACAGAAAGTAAGGCTGCTCCGGACTTCCACTTCCAACCCCAGTATCAACCACGATCAGGTAAAGCAACGGGCCTAGACCTTGGCATCACGTCACCCAATCGGACTGTTCCAGGGATGCCGCTTTAACTAAACCACAGCCTCGCCCTGCATATCTGGAGTCAAAAAAGCATCATGAACATGTTTCAAACCATTGGAATGTAAGTGATCTACAATAAATCTTTGAGTATCTCCCATACATAGCCTGCAGGCGTTGACACTGACCGTCAGGCGCCCGCCGATCGCAAAACAGTGAGGGTAACGAAATGAGAAAGGCGCCCGCACAAGAGTCATTGACCCCGCTAAAACTTCAGATCTGACTCAGTTTTATTTACCGCCTCAAAAAAAGTTTCCCATGATACGGTACAACATTCACATCACTCCTTCCAACTTCGTGCACGATCATGGCTCCAAGTGGCCGGCGACGCCAGACGCTTGGCCAAGGACTTGACAGAGAGGTAATATGAATTGCGCCTGCCCCAACTGCATTGTAACTGACTCTTTCGTCCGCAGGTCTACCAAGTCGTCCGTAGAATCTTTGATGAGAGGGCACAGTACGGCGACTCCGATACCCGCCTCACGTTTGCCTCAGTGTACGACCAAATCAAAAGCTCCAACTCCAGCCTGAACCGCAAGCCTAAGAAGCTGCTAGAAGACAGTATTGAGCGGGTGCTGGAGACAATTCAACAGGATGCGAAAGACGATTCAGACGAGTTTGTGAATGTTGATACACCTACGGAGGAACAGCGTCAGAAGATATCAAGCGGTCTAAACAAGAGCATCGTCGGTGCTTGGGCAAGACCGACCCAGGATAGCTCGGACGGCCTCCAATCTCCCAAACGTTCAGACGCAGCCCCGTTGACTACGGGAATAGCTATGGATTCCAACGCCTCTACAAACCACCGTTCTGCGAATGGCGAACCTCCGCAGAAACGTAGTCGCAGAGCCCGCGATAACACACAAGCGACGATTGACCATTCGCCCCCTACCAATGTTAGCCTGGCTGACCTCGGCGGTATCGAAGCCGTGATCGAACAATTTCGAGCCCTCCTCGTCCTCCCCATGACACGTCCTGAGATCTACGTCGACGGCAAGATCCAACCACCTCGAGGCATCCTCATCCATGGCCCACCAGGCTGCGGCAAAACCATGATTGCCCACGCCTTTGCGGCAGAGTTGCCAAATGTCAGCTTCATTTCCATATCCGCACCGAGCATTGTCTCAGGCATGTCCGGCGAGTCCGAAAAGGCGCTGCGCGACCACTTCAATGAGGCTAAAAAGGTTGCACCATGCCTCATCTTCATTGACGAGATCGACGCTATCACACCCAAACGCGAGTCCGCTCAGCGAGAGATGGAGAAACGCATCGTCGCCCAACTCCTCACCTGTATGGACGACCTGGCCCTCGAGAAGACCGACGGCAAACCAGTCATTGTCCTCGCCGCCACAAACCGACCAGACAGTCTCGACGCCGCGCTCCGACGAGGAGGCCGCTTCGATAAGGAAATCAACATGACCGTCCCGGACGAGAAGGTCCGCGAGAAAATTCTCAAGGCACTGACCCGCGAAACAATTCTTGCAGACGACATCGATTTCGCTCTCCTCGCCAAACGCACCCCAGGCTTCGTTGGTGCAGACCTGAACGACCTTGTCGCTACGGCAGGCGCCACCGCTATCGAGCGAGTTCTCAACATGATCCAAGAAACAGCCGAGTCGACCACCATGATCATTGACACTCCAGACGAAGACTCGTCCATCCCGCCCAGCTTAGCCTCCCTACGCCGACTCATCAAATACACGACGACCAACGCTTATGATCCGAACAGCATCGAGGCACTTTCCGTCACGTTTAACGACTTCATGACCGCGCTGCCGCACATACAACCTTCCGCACTGCGTGAAGGCTTCGCTACCATCCCTTCCACAACATTTGCGTCTATCGGCGCCCTAGAAAAACACATCAGCGAGCTCACCATGACCGTCACCCAGCCCATCCTCAATCCGTCAATCTATTCAAATCTAGGCATCGCGCCGTCCTCAGGAACACTCCTATGGGGTCCACCCGGCTGCGGAAAGACATTACTAGCCAAAGCGTGCGCAAACTCAAGCCATGCCAACTTCATCAGCGTCAAAGGTCCCGAATTGCTGAACAAATATGTCGGCGAATCCGAGCGTGCAGTCCGCCAAGTATTCAACAGAGCGAGATCCAGTGTGCCTGTCATCATCTTCTTCGACGAACTGGACGCGCTGGTCCCCAAACGTGACGCTGCTGGGTCGGAGGCAAGTGCCCGCGTAACCAACACTCTTCTCACCGAACTCGATGGAGTGGGCACCGGACGAGAAGGCATTTATGTGATCGCTGCCACGAATCGTCCGGACATGATTGATCCGGCTATGTTGCGACCCGGCCGTCTTGAAACCCTGTTATACGTCGGGTTACCTGATGCAGCGGGCAGAATTGACATCCTGAGGACGCTCTGCAAGAAACTGAATAATTTCGTGTTTGATGACTCGATTGCCGCCATCGCAACTGAGTGCGATGGGTTCAGTGGCGCCGACTTGGAGGCCCTGTTGAGACGAGCGGGCTTCGCAGCGATAACGCGCTGTACCTCCCTCGGTTTGCCGGCTGGAGAGGTGACGATGACAGCGGGGGACTTCGAGACTGCTAAGCGGGAAGTCAGGCGCAGTGTGGGTGTGGAGGACGTCAAACGCTACGAGCGATTGCAGGAGAAGTTGGGCATGAGTTGATCTTGATGGTGGTGGGTTCCTGCGCCTCAAGAAAGACATGCACACTCGATACCTATGGTAGTCTACTGCATGTCAATGTTACTACAGCCTAATCGTACTTGTACCTTCTTCCTGCAATCTTAAGTTGACACATTAACATTTTGTAACCGAATGCGAAGACAAGTACGCCGACAGGAGCGATGTTCGGGGAAAGCCCGCAGACTCCTGATGATTAAGGCTGTCCCCGTGGTACCATCTTGACTGAATCCAATACTGCAAGAACTCATATTCCAACATAGTCTCCTACCAAACTCAGAACACGGGAAGACGGAAACTTTCACCACTAAACCGCCCACTGTCGCTGGAGCTTCGACGACTTGCTGATGTTGACGGCGGTCGCTTCTGCAGCTTCTTAGGCTTTCTTTCTGCAACCCGAGGCTCCGGCCAGAGACCAAATTCTTTCACGCTTGGTTCCTTAATCAAAGCACCGGCGGGAAGCAGCTCGAATCCGTTGTTGATCTTGCGGGATCGCGTGTTGGTGATGGAGACCGACTCTGTGGCCAATGTTGGTGCGGTCGTGGTTGAGCTGATGGAGGACTCCGAAGTATGCATCGAGACTCTTGAAGAGGTATCACTACCTTTAGATGGAGCAGGCAGTTTTGCGTGGACTCTCGCTTGAGTTTTATCTGTCCATGCAGACGGGGGCGCCTTGGTCGTTGGCAGAGACTCGACAAAGGCTCGGAATGGCACGGGTTTCGGACCTTCGATCCTTTGTTCCCTGCCATGCACTCGTTGTCCCAGATTAACGACCCCAGTGTCACGGGGCCAGGACAATGCGTGGGCCGACGAGGCATCGCTATCCGAACTATCAGAAGGAGACGGCGCAAGTGCAGTCGTAAGAGCCAGATCGGTGTGTCGACGGGATCTAGGTCGCAGCTGGCCACTCTCTGCAGCATGAAATCTTCGGTGAGCTTCCATCCGTTCCAGTGGATCGTCAGACACTGTTTCTCTGCGTGAAAGCAACGATGTGCTCTTTTGTCGGTTTCCGATGACAAACTTGCGTTGGCCTACTGAAGTGCGATCCGTGCTGGGTCGAAGTTGGATCTTTATAGCAGCATTGTTCAACCTTGCTTGTGTTGTGCTCGATCCGCGATCTGTGTAACACGGTTAGCAACATCTGCGTGAGATTGGAAGAGCACCACAGCTAAGGCTTGTCACACCGGAAATGAGTTTGGTAGCTTCAGACTGCAAATATGGTCCTCCATAATTGATCACTATCTTTTTGGGTGTCTTTCGTGAGACTGGCACTTCGTGGACCGGTCTACCTTGCCCACACGAGTGCATAGGAGGTTGCAATGCTTGTGACTGTTAGCGGAATCGCACAGAAACTCAATACGACGTTACCATTCGGCGTCAAAGGTCCTGGATGTACAGGCCTATGCAGCGAGGTTGACGATATCAAAGAGTCTTTCCTGGGTTGGCTGGAACGTCGCAGACTTGTAGAGGAGCGCCGAGGTTGAATGAAATTGTGATGTAGAGAGGTGACGGCTCGAGAGTTCCACAGGCCTTCCACTTCTGCGTCTTCGGTCAAAGCGCGTATACCAAACGGAATATCTTCGCTCAATCTGCTGGCTAGCGTTGTTTCACCTCTTTCGAGTTGCTCTTCCGCCGTCACCATCTCCAGCTTCATATCTCTTCTCCAGTTTCGTAGCTTGACACAGAAGGCAGTGATTAATATTATCATCTGAGAGGATCAGTATGACGAGGACAGAACATTGAAGGGCCGCACAAGTAAACCGCCCAAGACCTGGAGGCGAGTCAGCAATGGTCCTAATGTGACAGCAAACGTTCTTGCTCACAACACCTAATTTGGCCCAAGTTGGCCATCCCAAAAAGAAAACGGCACCTGCAGGGAAGAGGGGAGTCATGCTGAGAGAAGAACATATGCAAAGAATGCTAGAAACCAGAAAGGATGGAGACGACCAACCCCATGACTGAAAAGCAATGGAGAAAGGCACCAACAAAACAATAGTGCGGCTTCGAATGTCGTGAAGCGGACTGTTGACGCTGGATCGGAGTGTAGCTCGATTGAAGGCGATGTTGCCGAGATTGAGAGATGAAGGCAAGAGCTGGATGAGGATGGTGCAGGTGCGTGGGATGGCCATCTTTGCAGATGCCATTCTATTCGGTAGACGGTGACGAGATCGAGATAGACTTACAGTGACCTCTCTCGATCAGTGAATTGAAATGATTCGGCTTTTGTATGGTTGGGTGTTTTCATGAGCCAGTCTGCGCGTCTCGATATAAACATGCAGTCTTCCGATTCACCGTACATTGATGCATTGAAGGGGCTTCAATTTACAAACCTTGTTTGTGCGCTCATCTAGGCGAAAGACACCACTCTCTTAGAGATAAGTGATCAGAGGATACGTGTAGGTTTGCGAATCGTCAACAAGAAGCCATTTTGAAGTTAACAGGGCAACAGATCGAGACATGATGATCGTTATCGCGACACATGCATATAAATTTTTGCGAGGCAACACAGAACCATGTTGTACTACTATGGTACACGTCGTCGTCGCGGAGATGAAGTTAAGTTTGGAACTTGCTCGGGTCGGTGTCAAAAACTGACCCATCGTCCTCCTCTCACTCCGCATCCGGCTCCTCACCTCAAGGGTCTAAGGCTAAAGAGATCGTCGACGTCATGTACGCATGTTGAGGGTCACAGCATGAATGGATGAAGGCTTCTAATTCTCAACATGGAAGTGATTGGAGTTATTTATTGTTGACTATTTGGGATGCGCACGAGACGCTAGTAAATGGAAAATTCTTCGAACAATGATGGCTATGTCATCCGGATACGGCACCCATGATCGGGATTGTATCGTTGAGGAGATGCGATTTTGGCTTTGTTCCTCGTTTTCCTGCGTGCGTTCCCGTACCTTGCATGCAGGAACAAGTAAGCCAATAGCCACACCTGGAACCCTTTCGGGTCGCGGATGGCTGACAAGACTTGACAAAGCAACCAGGTATTGGAGCGAGTTGATAAAGAGACCGGGCACTCAAAGATCGGCGCTAGTCAACTAATTAAGATAGTTGGCTGTGGTGTAGCCAAAAGCCGGGCTTAAGGAGGATAGTTGCACTATGCGCCGGACGTCCCGGCAGCTGAAAGAGTGTGTGGCGTGGCGTGCTTGGGGAGCGGGCAACTTGCCGTACCATACTAAACCATGCGTTGCGGGTGCACTTCTTTCGCAACACTGCCCTCTACACTTTAACAAGTACCATTCGCGAGGCTCGTTTTCATTTCTCTCGACATTCTGTCCATTGTATACTCATGCTGAATCGAGCATTAACCTGATTCTCTACATGATTCCCTTTTATTAGACTTTCACAAACATACCTCGCCGCAGACATGCCTCCTTTCCGGATGCCCTTTAGTTCTCGTCGCCCTACCGTCCCATCCGAACCCAACGACGAGAATGCGCGGCCTTCTTCCAAGGATAGCCCCGCCTCCAGCCCTTACAAAGAGAAGCCTTCGTTGGCATTGGGGATCAAGGAGAAGCAAGAAGAACCAAATGAGTTCAAGTTGAGTTGTATGCGATCCATGGTCTGCCCCTCCTTCGCGACCGAGGCTAACCTGCCCTTTCAGCCGTCAACGACAGCGGTGAATACCTTCCGGTAAGACTCGTTGTCGACATTGTGGTCTATGGTTATTGACATGTTATTGCAGCCATCGCCAACCGAACGCCCATCTTTCTGGGCCAAAACAAAGTCTCCTTCAACAACGTCCACCCACCGCCAGTGTTTCAACGACAACGAACCATTTTCAATTTCGCGCGAGTCTTTTGAATCCTATCGGAGATCTTTTGTATGCTGATCCTCCCAACTTTCACCACTGTCCACTGACCCTAGTCGTAGGATATCTCCGGTCGCTCTCCCATATTGCAAGCGGACAGTTTCACCTCCCGGTCGTCGATGGATTCACGACCCTCCAGTAGATTTCCTACGAGATCTACATTCAACAGCACCACTTTTGAGGCACCACCAAAGGAAGAAGAAGGGTTCGAAGATGTCAAGCTCAATGAAGAGGCCAAACAACCCAAAAAGAAGAGTTTCTTGTCTCGGTTTGGCGACTCAAGCGGAGAAGCTCCAGCTGTAAAGGAAGATGGCAAACACCATTTTCACATACCAGGCCGAAAACGAGGTCAAAGTGGCACAGGAAGCGAATTAAAAGATATCCCACGTCCACAGAGTAAAGGGAAACCAGAGGTGACGGTGCGATAAACTGTGAGATTATGACGACTACTATTCTATGCTATGCATTATGAAGATTTGGGTATTGGCAGGGCCAGGATTGGAGTTCAAGAGAAAGCATTGGGCATCGGGTAAAGGACAATATTTTGGGTTTTTGACGGACTCACAGGGAATGAGACGGAAATTTGTGTACGACACGAAAACATGATTGAGTCCGCCAGAGGCTGTTGAGGCTCTCGATCACCCACAGCTGGCTCCTATTGAGAACAGAAAACTAATATGTAATGACACAGGCTTGATAAAGTCTTCGTGTCTATCTGTTTCAGTATCACTTTTCCTTGTTACTTCGGAAGATCGCTACCAGCTTCGTCGACCTCCTTCTCCAACCCATCGTACGCCTGCTTCATTATAGCAACAATTTGGCGCAATTCATCTTCTGTCACGTTGTACGGCGGCGATAAGATGACATGGTCACCTTTGGTTCCATCCACGGTCGCAGAGCCAGGATAGATGGCCACTCCGAGGTTGAATGCCGCTTCCTGGAGCCGGACACCAAACCTAACGGCAGGTGGAAATGGTGTTCTTGTTGCTTTATCCTGCACAAATTCAATTCCCCAGAACAGGCCCCGACCCCTGATATTTCCGACATATTTCGCCTGCCCGAACGTCTTGATGAGCAGGGGATACACGAATTGTCCCATTTTCGCACAATTCTCGATCAAGCCATCCCGTCTCAAGATCTTCTGTACAGCGAGCGTACCCGCGCACGCTACCGGATGCGCCTGATATGTGTGCCCATGGTTGAAACTGCTAGTACCCTTCCTCAAGACGTCGATGACCTTTTTGTGCACCAGGACACCTGCCACGGGGCTGTAGCCACCACCTAGACCTTTCCCAATGGTCACCATGTCAGGCACGATATCTTCCTGCTCGAATGCGAATTGAGTCCCTGTTCGACCCATTCCAGACATAATTTCATCGAGGATGAGCAGGATCGAATATTTGTCGCAGACCTTCCTGATGCCCTTGAAGTAGCCCTTCGGAGCAGGCGTACATCCGCTCGTTGCGCCTACCAACGGCTCTGCAAGAAAAGCAATCACATTCTCTGGGCCAAGGTCTTGAAGGTGCTGGTCCAGTTCCTCTACCAATCTCTCCGCGAAATGCTCCTCTGTCTCGCCTTCTTGCCACTTCGAATACTGATACGTATACGCCGGGCTCACCCAGCTTACATTGCCCAGTTGGTAGCACGCAAACGGCACCTTCCGCGGAAGGTTGCTACTCACATTCATCGCACCAATCGTTGTGCCGTGGTAGCTCTGCTTTCTTGCCACCAGTTGCGTCCGGTTCATTTGACCTTGCTCGAACCAATATTGACGAGCGAGCTTCAAGGCAGCGTCCATAGCCTCGCTACCGGAATTGACAAAGTATGCGCGTTCTAGACCGAAGCGCCCAGCCCCTTGGGGCCCGTCGATCAGATGGTGCGCCAGATCCTCCGCAGCGTCGCAGGTGTAGGTCAGCGAGTGTATGTAGCTTACTCCCGTGCTCATCTGCTGCTGGATAGCCTGAAGGACTTCTTCATTGCCGTGACCAATTGATGCAACGGCAGCACCACCGCAGGCGTCCATGATCACTCGGCCATTCGACAGTGTTAGGTAGAGCCCCTTGGCCGAATTGACCTTGTAAGGCTGCTGCCGTAGTGATCGATGGAGCAACGCTGGAGGCATTGTGTCCTCTTCAGGCGCTGGACCTGAATGCCCTGTACTTGTGCCATTGAGGTGGGCCACGTCGTTGATTGCCATTGCTTATCGCTTATCTGGATGCTGAAATAGTTGATAGCCACTGAATTTATCCTACCAATTGCATAGCACCTCGTGTGGAGAGCGCAACTGGTTACTCGATACTCACTCAGGCAATCATGACCACTAATGAAGGTACCTGTATAGCCGCAGACAGAAGATAGACCATGAATGTACTAGGGCGTATGGCCTCAATCGTCTGTTATCGATTGACTTCATCAGGCAGCACAGGTCGTAACCTAAAATCAACCGCTCATCTCCGGCAAGTTTCGCTCCGAACTTGTTCAAAATCCAAGGTTGTCGTAAAGTTAGGCTGCTGGCCTAGGCAGGCCCTGTTCGGTCCGTTACTTGTAGGATGCAAGTGTACTGTAAGTCGCTCCGTCAGACCCTTGTCGAATGCATTCCATGAATTGAGGATCAATTTTCCCAACGAGGTCGTCCAAACCAGGAGTTTAGAAGCGTGGTTCCTAGTTAAGTGCATCCATGTGATTGATCCGGATCTGCTGAATCACATCTTCACATTCATTCGGGGATGTGTGGGCGCAACGGTCAATGTATGCAATCAACAAGGGTATGATAAAGTGCCCTGGACACTACTGTTGATAGCCGAGGGAAGGATGGGTACTGTGGAATTCGGAGATGCCTTATCACATGGACGACGTGGAACACAACGTGCGCTGCTCGGCGCAGCATCAGGTATACGATCATGGTTGACTTGAGACGAACCTCTTTAGGTGTCCCATAAACAAGATGTATCCACGATTGGCTGCAGGCTACCACCATACTATCACTAGGTCAGTGACATTTCATGCAAAAGGACCTGTCCCCCAAACTCTGGTGCCACTGCTTATCGGCACAACCATGAGCTCCACCCTGAAGGACCAGCGGCTTCGCGATGAACAGGGCACTCGCCCTGTTCGCATCGCCAACTGCTCTGGAGGCCAGATGCGGAAACAAGCAACTTTGGATCCAGTCGACTTCATCACTGGGGATTGGCTTGCGCAGAACAACTTGGCACAGGAACAAGCGGCCATAGCGCCCGGCACGGGTGAAGGATTCAAGTAAGAATGCCTGGGACGCTCTGCAGCAGAGCATGGAGGTGATTGCAGAGAAGGGCATCGAAGTGGTGATCAATGGTGGAGGACTAAACCCGCAAGCATTGGCAGTCCATTGTCAAGAAATCATTGGCAGACACAGTCATAACCTAACCGTCGGCTTTGTGTCAGACGAGTAAACGATGAGACTGTGGCAACCCATGTTCTTTAGGCTGATTCGGTAGCCTCCATGGACACGATCCTGCCACCTACTTCTGGAAGTCGCTCATTTTCTCCACCTTGAAGTCTTCTACCTGCGTTGTTAACTCGTTCGTGGCGGTGAATGCGGTCTTAGGTGCTTCGGTAGATGCTACTTTCGTCTCGCTTTTCAAGTCGGTATCAGCCCTCCCAGTGACGACCTCCAAAATCATTCTCGCCTCCTTCACATTGCTTATACTCTCTCCTCTCCATGCGACGTGCTGGTCCGGTCGAATCAATACCAGAGGTTTCTCATAGAGCTTCTCCGCTAATTTCTCCCCTGCGAGGCTGACCGACTTCAGGGGTATCGAGAGACCTTCAGCTGCCTCGGAAAGAAACTCCTGTCCACAAGCCTCGGCCGAGAAGATGAGCAGTGTCCAGTCTTTCCCAAATTTGTCAAATATTGGAGTCCCCTCGGAGAGAAAGAGGTGTGGAGGCCGGCCGCCCGGCCAAGAGGTGGGAATGTATCGAGACGGTTCCCAGTGAGGCTCTGGCTCCGCCTTAACGTCCTGAATGATGACTGGTGATTTGTATCGGTGCCCCATTTCAATGCCGAAATCTTGATTTTCGCCATCATGCTTTTGGTAATGGTCGTGAATGATTGCTCGAAGTCGCTGTGCATCCTCAGTGTCACCATCAATATCCTGAGCATCCTTTCCAGCCAAGACATCTTGGAGAGCATTGTGAACCTGAAAATGGACGCCAGAATGCTCTACGTTTCGAAGCGCCACAGGCTTTCGCTCTAACTCGTATGACTTGAGCAACTCTGTACCAGCGATTCCATTGATCACTGCGGCAAGCTTCCATCCCAGATCGAAGGCGTCTTGGATACCCATATTCATTCCATATCCTCCTGTTGGGATGTTTTGATGTGCCGCATCACCGGCGAGATGGATGCGTTGGTTCGGGCTACTCCATTGACGCGTCACAGCGATGTAGGGTCGCCAGACGGATCGCACGAGCACTTCATCAATTTCTATCGGATACTCCCCGTAGAGGCCGCCTAGAACCTTGGAAACAGCCTCTCGTGACTCGATCTTTTCGGGTTCTGCATCGAGTGGTAAAAAGAGGTGAGTGGTCCAGGTATCAACCTCGTCTTGAGCGATAATGGCACCCCCAAGACCGCCGTGTTTAGCCAGCAGAAAGATATGCCAGAACTGACCTTGTTTGCGAATTCGAGCGAGGTCACGAGATTTGAAATGAACCAGAAGAACGCAGGTCGGGCTGTCAATGTCAGTAAAGAGGACTGGTACTGCACAGTTCTTGCCGACTTACACAGGTCCACCATCTAAGGGAAGGCCCAAAGACGTCCGGACTCTGCTGGATGCACCATCACAGCCTGCAGTATAGTCTGAGATGTAGTCGGAAGTCACGCCCGTGTCCACGTTCGTGACAGTTGTCTTGACATGATCCTCGGTCTCCTGAACCGACTCTACTTTGTAACCATACCGAAGATCGATCAATGGGTCATCGTCGCAAATGGCCTTCAGCCACCGTTCGAATATCTCCTGAGACAGCCTCTGATACGGTTCTCCTGGCTGGGATCCGTCGTTGTTCTCTCGAATTCGTTTTCGAAAACTCTCAACCCCGGGAAGGTCCCATTTCGTTATCGCCTCCTTCGCTACAAGACCAGTGGATATCAATACAGGCTGGTCGATATGGGCCGGAACTCCCTGCCGCCTCAGATCATCGGCCAGACCGAGTTTGCGAAATATTTCCATAGATCGCGCGTTCGTAAGGTCCATCTTGGGCCACCGGGTAGTGGTCTCATTCCGTTCGAATAGAACGGATTTGACGCCATGATAGGATAGTACTCTGGCAAGAATCAGGCCGACAGGACCGCCTCCTGCTATGAGAACAGTACCACGAGGTAAGGTATGACATTGCTGAGGCGTGCTACCATTAACATGGGTCATTTTTCTGTCGCTAGCCTTGTTCAAGGATTTCCTAAGGCAAAAGGAATGTCAACACTAGTGGTACCGAGTCTCGAGGAATCGAGATTGAGGGTCATGAGAGAGGAGAGTCTGAAGGGACTCATGGTCCACCACCTCAGCACATACAGCTTTGGCTTGTTGGAAGCCCTACTGGTACGTCAACACCATGGACTTACCCCAGCCGTCCGCCACTTTGCCCGCCTCCGCCTCCGCATCGGTGATTCACTGTTCGCTACAGTTCCCCTTCTTGTTCGGCGGTCTCGGTCCGGAATCAGGGGAAGATTACCATTGCCTCGGGTATTGACACACGCTCGCCGAGCATGTTTGCCCATGGTCCCCGAAAGAGCTTATTCGAGCTGCAATGCACTCCACTGTCCCGCCCCCCACGTTTTCCCCGCCAGGGGACCCGTTGTCATACTGTACACGAAAGGTTAAGATTCGAAGCTACCAATGTCAAAATTCCTCAGAGCCTGATTGACGATGGCGCTCACTTGCGGAGCATCGGTCGCTCGTACCTCTACTCAATCTCAGCGGCTTCAAGAAGTGCAGGCAAAACGAGTCGTGGCATGCAATTATTGTAGAGCTAAGAAGATTCGCTGTCAGCTCCCCTTTGACGAGCTGGAGATGCTTCCGCTTACAGTCTGTCTAGGCAATGGCGGCACCGACGGTCCATGCACAAACTGTCTCGATCGAAACCAAGATTGTGTCTCGTCTACTCCTCGTCGATGGCGTAGAGTGGAAAGAAGCAGGGAGCCGGACGGCATTGCAGAGAGATTGGCACGTGTCGAGGCACTGCTAAAGCAACAGCCACTTACTGTAAGCTGCATAGCCATGCTATCTCTGCTATCTCTGTTAACTTCCACAGCATGCTTCTACGAATCTTGACCCTCTGCTAGATCTCTCGATTCCATTGACCAGTGACTGTTTCAGCCTCCTCGATGGCAATGACCCAGAATCAATGATACCACGGCGACTTCCCAACCAGATCAATCCCGTTGCGACGAATGACGAAGGAAGTCAGAGTCAGAACCTGCATTACTTGGCGTTCCCTGGTCCGCAGGAGCTGGCAAATTCTTCTGCGATCAGAGAGACGGGATCGCTGTTAGCACAAAGAAACTCCGCATATCCTGCGGATACAACTTCTTCGTCTCTGGAGTGGACTTCTTCATATGCACCTTCCACTCCTTTCGATCCTCCCAATGCTATGGGCCCTGGAGGCGAAAGCCCTGAAGAGATCCGCGAGAGATGCTGTATATCGTCGAATGAAATAGTAGGTCACTCGTCTACAGGACTTTTGATCGTATTTGCGGCTGACAGAGACTTGGTAGTCTAACTGGGAATATCACGGTATGATTCATCTGCCAGATGTGTTTCCTATTTCCTCACCAAGTCAGGTCCAAGATCGTTTCTGTCTATCTGTTCAAAACCAGGAATCCAGTGGGTGGCAAGTAAAACGGGAAGCTCGACTTTCAGTCAATCAGCCAGGAAATTCACCTCGTATATCACTAGTCGTCTAAAAATTGAGAGGATGCTATCCAAAGAGCGAAAGCCGGAGCCAGATCAAGAAACTGCATGGAGGTTCACATTAGGTATGACGTTGCCTTTGTCCGACTTGATGGTTCAAATACGAACAGATCTGACCTTTTGCCAGCGTTTTTTCGAGGAGGCACTCGAGTCTGCACTAGGGATCGTGCACCGCCCGTGGTTTGAAATGCAACTGAAAAGTTACTTCACCGGGGCCATCAATGATGTTGACCCAGCTTGGTATGCTCTACGAAACGTCGTCTATGCATTTGGATGTCGCATACAGCTGGCGAAGTGCAGTTCTTTCAGAGACGCCACACAATCGGCATGGGTCTGGTTCGAGAACGCACTATCAGTTCATACAGAAGTATTGTACTTTCGAACCTCAATAGTGGGTGTGCAGGCGTTAACTCTGATGGTGAGTATGGCCCATTGGGTGGTGGTCGGACGCCCTGACAAACACGATATAGGCCTACTTCACACAAAATTTCGGCAGCCCGTGTCTCGAATACATGCTTTGTAGCACTGCCGTACGATTGAGCATTGCGAAAGGGCTTCACCGACAAGCCGTATCTTCATGGAACCTGACGGACCACGAAAGCTCTCTGCGAAGCTGTTTGTTTTGGGCTGCGTATTGTCTGGAAAAGCAGATAGTTTGCCAATCCGGACGCCATTCAGTGTGTTGTCCCTTGCCCATTTGCCTTGGAAAGATATACCGGGATGGGAATGCTAACTTTGCTACCAGTTGATTGACGACGACGATGTCAGTTGTCAAGTACCAACATCTGCACCTCCTAACAGCACCGTCAACGTCGAATACTTCAACATCTTGATCAGACTAGCTCGACTTTCGTCGCTGGTATCCAAAAGACTCTCCACCGTTCGAGCTTTCCAGCAGGGGCCGGAGTCTGTGGTGAGATCCGTTGCCGAACTGGATGAGCAACTAGACGCTTTGAGAAACTCAATTGACCCTACCATCTCGAATTCTACTGAAACTGAAACGAGTCTATTGTCCTCGTCAATGACCCTACAGCAAATTTCCTATCTTCGCTCTACATTATTCAGCTTGACACTGGACATGCACACTTCGTTGACATACCCTTGGAGTCGCAGCATGCTCGGCTTGACACCCTGCGCTACGCTGCGTGACCAGGTCAACAGATCTACGCAGATCGTTGCAGAGACCTGTCGCAAGGCCATACTGGCGAGTGACCACGTCCAATTCGACGCCGGCACGCCTGTTCCGTGAGTCTTGCTGTTGAATCCTCCTCCAAGTGGCTAATTGACACTTTGTTCAGACTCTTCTTTGGACCCATACATGCTTTGATCAACCTCTTTCTTTATATTCTGCAAGATCCTCAGCGACCTGGCGTCCAGTCTGATCTCGCACTGATGGACATGGGCGCGGGATATTTTGCTCGGGTGCAATTTCTGACGGACTCGGAAGTTTCTGTCAGCTTTGCGAGAGAGATGGCCTCTCTCGCCCACGAAGCGACAGAGAAAATATCCCGGCGTCAAGACGACAATGCTAGAATTGCCTACAGCCAAGACCTACCCAACTTGCCGCCCATCAGGTCGACAAGCAAGACTGACCAAGCTCAACTGGTCGAAGATCAACTGCCCAACGACCAGACCGCTGTAAGTCCTCCATTCTGTCACTTTTCGATGTCTAAATGCTGTCTCGGGAATGCTACGACTGACTGTGTTTGGCTTTAGGGTGACATAGGCACTTCTTGGGACATCGAATGGGAAAGCTGGAGTACTTTCCTACCAACAGACGACGATAGCTTTATGATATGACACAGTTAATAACACTACTGATGTGTGTGACTTACTGCCTTTCTTCCCTCAAAGCAAAAGAAATATCGCAACAATCTCCGTCATCAGCCGTCTTGCAACAAAAACATTTGGAGAGGCACTAGCCAACTCGGCCAGTGGGCAATCAAGTCGCCAACCGCAGGGATCTTACACCTCAATATCGAGATCCGGATCAGACGTCAATCTTTTCTGGCATCCACGTGCTCATCGCCATTCCTTCGGGCACCTTTTTCCATTGTTGCGTGTTGGGGTCGAGCATGGCCTGACACTCGCGGGCGGCGGCTCGTATAATCTGGACTTTCTCTTGGGACCTTGGGGTGATAACAGCCTGGTAGTCCCGAGGTTGCACGGTGATGCCACCCACAAGGTCGTCGATGTCCGGTGTGATGGGGTCGCCATTGTTGTCGAGCGGCTTGGTCAGGTCAAACGCCCAAAGAAGCCTCGAAATTCCGAGGAATAACGAGCGCTCGGCGATGTGGATGCCCTGGCAAAGGCGTCGACCTGCGCCGAAATTGAAGTTGTCGCGTTTCGCTGGGTCGCCATTGGCCGATTGGTACAATGTCGTATAGTCGTCTTTGAACCGGTCCGGGTCAAAGCGACGAGGATCCGGCGAGCGCTTGGGATCCATGTGGATCGCCCTACAGGTCGTGAGAATCAGTCTTGGATCGGCCTGCATGTTTCCTGACAACCCGAGGCATGAACTTACCAGACATTATTTATCACCGTCGCGCCTTTCGGGATGACATAGTTTCCATACGTGTCGTCCTTCGTTACGGCATGAGGCACCCCTAAAATGACTGTCGGCATCCATCTCAAAGACTCCTTGATGCAGCATCGGATGTAATGGAGCTGGTCATAATCATCTATTGTGGGCAGGCGTTTGTGTCCCACAACACGGTCGATTTCTTCTTGTGCCATCTTCTGGACTTCGGGGAAGACAAGCATAGCCAGAATAAACCCATACAAAGTCCCGGACGTGGTATCTGATCCTGCCTCAAGCAGAGAGCCAGACATGTAGCCGGCAGCATCATCTGAGAAATTCTCTATCTGCTGTGCTCGAAGGACGTCGTTACAAAAACATGGCTAGCCGAGCGCACCGTCAGCGGACATTTGGAGCTTCGACCACAGTAGGCACACTTACCAATCCAGTGCCACTCTCGAGTCCTCTCTTTGCCCGCATCCAGTGGCCCACGTAGAGTTTCTTTTCTATCTCGTGCAAGTACTTTGCATATCGGACATTGGGTGCGATGAACGAGGGAAGCTTCTGTAGGATGGGATACAGGTCGACTATCTGGGCGCTGGCACTTCCTGCCAGCTCACCCCAGTGGTCGAAACTCTGATAACACCAAAAGGTCAGCCTATGGGCTTTCCACGCCTGTCTGTCTATGAAGACAAACCTGTAGACGCAAGGGTAGAAGTTGCCAATACATACCCAAAATAGCTGTTGGAGTTGTGGGTCCTTGATGTCCGGGCATCGAAAGCCGAATATCATCTGTGTGGCCAAGGAGTAGCTGAATCTGCGGATGTGGTTGAGAAAGTCCTGAGGAGTGTCGAGCAAGCCGTCCAGAAGGATCTTGTTCTCCAGGTCTTGATACGGCACGTAGGTCACGGCCGCCTTGATGTTCAGGATGTTGTGGACCATCTTGTGGATCATGCGCCAGTTGTCACCGTATCTCTGTGAGACTGATCAGCTCATCCGTCTAGCGGCGCATATGCGGTGTATATTACCATTACTACGAGTCTCAGATCACCACTTGCGATCTTCTGTCCGATGAACATGTCTGGACGATCCGAGTATATTGCACTCTTCTTGTCCAACAAGTCTTTGACCGCTTCATCAGATGACAGGACAATCACGGTCTTGGTGCCGAGGATGAGCGAATAAACAGGTCTGTCGATGAACGGTCAATATCATGCAGAAGAGCAAGAAAATAACACATCTGGCGGCTGGACTAGCATATTTCGCAGTGGTACACAGCACAGACGGCGTTGTTCACATACCCATATTCTTGTGCCCACTTCTGAAATTGAATATGAGGCTTTACGGTTGGCATCTGCATCGGAAAAGTGCCAGTCGGTCAACAGACTCAGCACAGCAATGTCCCTCCATGCACAGTTGATGTGACGAGTAGGGTGCTACTCACCAGATGAAGATTCCCAAGTAACGGGATCGTTGGAGGCCCTGGCGGCAAACCTGGAGTTCTTCTGCCAATCTTTGACAGTCTGATGAACGCCGCAAATGCCGCTGCTATTGCGAGCAGGGTGACCGCCAGAGGGTTGCCCAGGGTTGCTTCATACATGGCGACGGGGCGGTGAAGAAGCAGGATGGGGACTCCAATCTCGCAAAACGCTTCCGGATGCTTCTTATATAGCTCAGTCAGATGTTCCTCAGCGTTAAGTCTGTCTAGGTCAGCGCATAGTCTTGATCATCCTCTTCAGGAGAGGTACTCACGACTCAAGAGATGTCGTCTCATTTCCCCGTGGCAGACCCCCCAACCCCGCATCGAGACGATTCTGCTCACTCAGAAAGTGTGGAGAACGAGGTTTCGGTGCCGGGGACATCTGCCCGGATATGAAGACCCTGACGACAGTTCTACTGTAGCTATGCAGCCGGCGCCGGAGCTCTAGCCCGAGCCCGTGGCCTCTCTAGCCCGAGGTACAGTGCTCGGGGGTAGCCCAGGCATCTTGAAATCTCAACACGAGCCTACCTGCCAAATAACTGAGCATATGCTTGACGCCCAGGGAAATGACCTCGCAGGTACTTCACCTCAATGGGTGACTATGCCGCAAGTAAATGAACCAGCCTCGTCTGACAATCACCATCATGGTCATTTGAACGCTACATTCTCCTCCTCGTCAAGACTAAAGCATCTACAGTGCACCTTGCCCGTGTTTCTCATCTACGCAAGGTTAGGAAGCCCTCTCGGTCCAATCTCGACCCTTTTCTTCAGCTCCGCATCCGGCACTCCATGCTTGATCTTTTGGATCAGCTCTTCCGCATCGAAGTCTGTGCCAATAGGGTTTTCGGCGAAGTATTTGCTGGTCATGAAGTCGTTTGCTGCTTCGTTGGTATCGAAGTTATCGACCTGCGTTTCGAGCATGTTACCATCGGGGTCCTTATAGTACATGGACGTGGTGGGCCCATGATTGACACACCAGACTGGTGAGATACCGCGAGCTTTACGTTGTCGGTATGCGAGAAGGAGAGCCGACAAAGTAGGAAAGGTAAAAGCGACGTGCTCCAGCCCAGCACTGGTAGGGACTTTTGGTCCCGTGTCAGGTATACCGATGAGTGCAATGCGATGGTGCTCCTCGTCATATGTGATAAAGGAGAGAAAATCGTTGCCGTATGTGACAGTGCCTCCCAGGAAGTTCAGGTAGAAGTCGACCATTTCCTTGAATTTGCCAGTGCGGAGGACGACGTGCGCCAGAGTAGACGGGCTCAGCACTTTCGTGCCGACGTTGTCAAAGTCGGTTTGTTCAATAGAACCCATGTTGAATTCGCGGTTACCCTGTTCCTTCTGCTGTTCTTCTGTGAACCATCCAGTGCAGTTCGATCTGATGAATAGTAAATATGCTGCGGGGGAGGGTCCATAGCCTCTAACATCGCGGACTTAAGTACGAGTGGGCTTCGGGATCCTTACTATTTTTGAGATAGTTAGCACCTGCACGTCATCTGTACTCCGAGGCCGAGGCCGATAGGCCTAAGGCCCCCAGAATCTCCTTCGGGTAAGGCTAGGGTTAGCTGACGTCTCAGGCTCCCCACGTGAGAATGGGTATGGGTATAAGTATTTGAGCATTCCAATGCAATAAAGGGCGGCAAACTCTCTGTTCAGCTGCTTGCCTGACGTGAGCATCAAACCAGGAGCCATTGTCGATGTCTTATGTAACCGAAGAAACCGTTTGGCCCGAGGCTGTGGCCCTCGATGACGGTGTGAAAAATGTCGTCAGCCTTTTCTACCAGCTGGCCGATGATAACAATCCACAAGCTGGGCCGCGAATGGCAAGTGAGGTCTTCACACCGGATGGCAAATTTATTGCCGCTGGTGGTACATTTCAAGGGAAAGAAGGTACGTGAAAAGCCCTTTACGCTCTGGCAAGTCGACGTTGAGACAAATGCTGAAAGTATGCCAGAGATTTCTCGGTCCAGGGACAACGCTTCGCGGATGACCAAAGCCCGTCGTCATGAGATTCGCAAAGTCTTTGTCAATGATAAGCAAGGTCATGACCTGTTCTTATTAGGCCAGGCCAAATTGGACTTTATAAACGGAAAAACCGTGGAGGCGCCTTTTGCGACGCACGTTGTTATCGATGCACGGAGCAGCGCAGCAGGGAGTCCTCGACTGGAGTCCCTGGAAGTGTTTGCAGTAAGTCATACTCTCATGCCATAATGGCAAATATACTGCCGAAACAACCATTGACAGCAGAACAGGATAGCGCGCCGATAGCAAACGCTCTAAAGAAGGATTGAAAGATTGGTCTGGTCGTGAAAAGTAGTCTTATCGGTGTTCAGCATTCTAGAGCGGAAAGAAACACAAACCACCATAACTCCCTGCTAATCCGCTTTCACCTCGAGACACAAGTCGTCAAGAACATCACGTCCACCACGAGCGCTCATGCAACTCGACGCGCACTTGGACCACAGCACCTAGAAACATCCTCGCCCTCAACAGTCGCCAACGCCCCAATCCGATAGGCACGACTGATTGCCATCTAACTTGACCTAGGCAAAGCAGGCGTCGTAATCTTTGCTGTGCTTATTGGTGGCGTGTTCTTCGAGAGCTTTGCGTGTGGTGGTGCTCTGGAAGGTGCTGAAGCAGGTTTTGCATTTGAACGATTGTGCTGCCACGTTCTGCGAAAGCACGAGGTTTTGGTTAGCATTTATTCTTATATTTCACTTTCGCGGGTCAGTGGGATAAGTAAAATGCGCATCTTGTGGGCATATTGTCCTAAGTCACTGTATACTCTGTTCGCTAGGCTGGAAACCCTGAGTTCTCCCGTCCGAGCCATCTCCACGGCCATCTGGCCTCGCAAACCCTGAAAATGGCTGGATGGGAATGTAGTGCTTTTGAGAGGTTTCGAGAACCAGATTAGAGCGGGAGAGATTAGACTTACGGTCTTCAGCTGGCTTTTGGCCTCCTTGCCGGCCCCCTTTTCATTGCGATCTCTCTTCTGCTGAGCCTTGGCGCCGTTACCCATGTTTGTTGTTGGCTTGGTTGGTGGTTTGCAGATAAACACGAAGTGAAGTGCACGAGATCGGTGAGCGGGTGGGCGATGAGAGAAGATTGGATGCGGACAAGAAGGTTGTATGAATTTGTGGTGGCGGTCAAGAGAAGGAAAAGGTGGCTCGCTGACGGTGAGAGAAGAAAAAAAAAAGTCAGGCGGCAACGTGGTTGCGGCAAGAAGCGGCATTTGTCGTTGGTCGGCGTCGGCAAAAGCTATTTCCGGGTGATCCACAGTCAGCCTTGTCGAAGTCAGCCTTGTCATATGACAGCACGAGGCCGAGTATGTCACCCATGTAGGCAACGTCTTACGTTGAGCTGAACGCAGTGTCTATTGGAACATACTCCAGATATCTCTTTACACACCCATGTATAATCCAAAGCCTCGACATCTAGATTCATACCCCAAGAAGAATATTAACCCGACCATATATTTACCCAACTCCCAATCCCCAGACTGGCACTTCCTCCAGGACGTTCCTTCCTCAATAACCCCAGGCATCTAAGTCGAGACCCTGTAGAACTGCAACCCAGTCGAAATGTCGCCGAACTTGGCATGCCAGAAATCCCAGAGATACGCGCTTCTCGGTGTCCACGGCCCTCGATCGCCGGCTTTAGGAAGAGCGCCGGTTTCCGCTGCACTTTTAATGTACGTGCTGCTCAGATTCAACAAGGGCACCTCCACGACACCTTCTTTTTCGTCGAGCCTCGCCACCATGCTGGTCATATTCTGTTTCTTCATTTGTTTCAACAGCCGCACCCACAGGAGCGCTGTTGCATCGGCACCGAGAGTCCAGCTGGCATTTGTGTAACCAAAGACATAGGTAAAGTTGGGTAGGTCTTGGAGCAGCGCACCACGCCAGATGAACTTCTTACCCTGATTGAAGGGCTCGCCATCGACAGATACTTTGATCCCACCAAAAATCTGCATCTTCAGACCCGTTGCTGTGACAATAATATCGGCGTCGAGATATTGCCCGGATTGCAGCTGGATACCACTAGCAGTCACATTCTCAATGATGTCGGTAACCATGTTGCCTTTCCCCGACCGAAGAGCGGCGAAGAAATCACCTCCTATCGTCATTGTCAGTATGAAATGCTAAGCGGTGGGCTTTGAAGGTCATACCTGGAGTTATGCACATCCTCTGCTCCCACGGCTTGTACTTGGGGACGAAGTGCTTATCGAATTGCAGAGTTGGGGGCAATTCTTTCTCGGTGGTCTTGCGCAAAGCTTTGATGCCTCGCTCGGGGAAGAGCCGACAAAAATGGAAAAAGAAGAGAGACAGCAACATAAATCTCCATCGAATAAGTTGATACGCCCATTTCTCTGGTAACACGGCTTTCAGCACTTTGTCGACCGGGAAAGTGAGAGGAACAATAAGAAAGTAACCTGGACTCCTCTGAAGCATAGTAACTGACTCCGCCTTCTCCGCCATACTGGGGAGCAGTGTCACAGCGGTGGCGCCAGAGCCGATGATCACGACCTTCTTGTCGACATAGTCAAGGTCTTCCGGCCAGAATTGAGGATGGACGACGGTGCCCTTGAAGTTCTCGATACCAGGGATCCGCGCCGGAAGACCTTCAGTATAGTCATAATAGCCGGTCCCGATCATGATGTGGCGAGCGTAATAGGTCCGCGTCTCGGCCCCTTCGATGCTGACTTCCAGTTGCCATTGCTGTTGCTCAGAGGACCAATTCATGGATTCGACCTGGTCGCGAGGCATTGTCAGCACTGGCAGCGAAAGGGAAGTGGGGTAAGTACAGACCTTGTGTTGATATTTGACATGTTTGTCGATACCATGGCGCTCAGCCGTGGTCTTGACATATTTCAAGATTGATGGAGCGTCCGCAATTGCGCGATCTTCCTTCCATGGGTCCCAGGGGAAGCCGAAAGTGTGAAGGTCACTATCTGATCGGATGCCAGGATACTTGAAGAGCGACCAGGTTCCTCCCATCTCGGCGCGTCCCTCAAAGATCGCGTAGGAGTAATCTGGGAGACTTTCCTGGAGGCGGTAAGCCGCATTAACACCGCTGATACCGGCGCCAACGATGATGACGTCAAAATTGTTGCTCGCCATGATGGACTACTGGCGATGAAGGGTAGGGTGTATGAGGATTAGCACTCCTTGAGAGAAAGAGAGAAGTTTGGGAGAACTGCCGATTTATGGTCACCAGTTTCGTTCCAGTATCGTGGGTGCCTTGATAAACACCCTTGGCGGGTCGGATGATTCAATACAGCCGATTGCCAGATTTTGCCTCGGTATACCCAAGGCAAGGGTGTGTGATTGGCAATGTTGTCGTGATGACAAGTCGGCACTTGGACACCAGAAGACAATTCGATGTGAAAGGACTGAGTAGGTATCTCGGTATCTATGATTTCCGTCTCCGTGCAATCTAGTATACATAAACGAAGGTCGTTTGGGTATTCACGGCGACAATAAGTACACGAGTTCCCAGGAGGATCCCCAGTTTGAAGTGGTGGGGGGCCTGACTTTGGTGGTCAAGTTCCTCGGCGTCAAACACTTTCTGGGGCATATGCCCGCGGGACCTTGCCAGCCAATGACGAATCAATTCTTGACCGGGGTATACATCGGGTCGACATCACTATGTCTTCGCCGTCTTCACCGTCTCCACGACATCTACAATTTACACCTCGTATAATAGTACCGAGTACGACCTACAGCCTGAGCTGATCCTGATCCATGGCGTCCTGGGAAACTCTCGGCTTTCTCTGTAGATGTTCTCATCACGAACGGGTAGTTCATTCATGAGGCACGGCATTCCCCTTCTCGTCCACTAGATGCTCCTCAATCTTCTCCGGTCCACCTCCAACCCCGGTGCATATCACTCGACTCACACCAGCCTTGAGCGTCATCAGCGACTTCTGTTCCAAGCTTCCAAACTCATTCGGTCTGACCGCCTCACCGAACTCGCCTTCCCAACCAGGTATTCTAGGTAGTATACTCCTAAAGACCCCGGCGATCTGATGCGTGTGTTCCTCGAGGTAGTAAATCACCGCATTCGGGCCAGCGTCAAACGTATAAGCACATATCAGCTTGCCTGCTTTGCGATTCGCGGTTTCCACTGCATTCATTGCCGCTCGAGACACGTCGTTCATGTAGTGGATCGGTGGCCACGAATCCAGACATATGGCATGGAACGAATTCGAATCCTGCATGGTGATTCGAGCGAAAGTCTCAAAATCCTTCTCGTGAATGGCCTTTTCAATCTCCTTCATCCGTCTGGGCACAATCTCTTTGAACCTGGCGGGTGCCAGCGTCGATGTCTCGACCGTAGTTTGCATGCCGGCCGTCGAAGACACTCCCTTCTTCTCGGCACTGACAACCAGTACCAATGCTCTCATGTCAGGCCAGTGCGATACAGGCGCTACTTCTTCAGCTAGACTGTCGCTTCCATCTTCTTTCGTACCAGCTCGCCAAGCGACAAATCCGCCCATGAGACTTCGGCATGCCGAGCCAGATCCTTGTCGCGCAATGATAGAAAGCTCTTCAGGAGATTGAGGCAGTTCGTAGAGGTCGGCGATTGCTCTGACCAGAGCCGCAAATCCTGCCGCTGAGGAAGCTAGACCAGCAGCTGTAGGAAAGTTGTTCGCTGAGACGAGTCGAAGCGTCAGTTTCGACAACTTCGGCAGCGACCCATCCTTGGCTTCCAATTGCTCACGCAAAGAGCGAAGATTCTTCAGACATGCTTGCGTGCGCTTCGAAGACTGTATTTCCTCCTTTTCACCATTGAGTATGAGCGAGTCAGGACCACTGAAGGACTCGGAGCATGACGCTGTGGTATGTGCGCGTAGCGATTTTTGTGACAGCGTCACAGATAAGGACGAGTTCGTCGGTAGGTTCAGTGCTGTATCTCGCTTGCCCCAGTACCTGTGAAAGAGTATTAGTCGTCTGGCCTGCGTGATGCTGGATCACTCCGCGACGGCATACCTACTTGATAACAGCGATATTGACAGGAGCAGTAGTGCTCGAACGGTATACTTGAGAAGAGCCCGACATGGTAGGCACTCTCAAGTCGACCAGCTGGTTCTACCCAGCGCAATGCAAGGAAACTGCGGTGTGCTGTCTTTGAACAAACAAAAAGTGTGGAGAAATGCGGGCAACGCAGGAAAACTGGTCGAAGCCTGGCAGAATAATTGTTACATCTACATCACCACCACCTCTGCTCGCGACAAACCTATACCGTCACTCCAGCCGTAACCAGTCTTCAATTGATTCCTTCCATTAGTATCTTGTCAGCATGGGTTGGTGGAAAGCAGACCCTATCCCAGACCCTCGACCACAACCAGCATCAACGCCTCCTCATCCTATACCTTCGCAATCACCTTCAGCCTCTACGTCCGAATCGTCATGCCCAGTCGACCCCAAAACGCGAGCAATATGGCTCCAGCAAGCGCAAAAGACACCGCAGGCACAATCACAACTACCACCCTCTCATCCACCACTACCTAAACCTACGGCAACGCCAACACCCTCTAAAGCACCCGTACCAACGGCCTACGCCTCCTCCAAAGAATGCTCTTCCGACCGCATCGACCAATCTCCGCTTCCACCCTCAGACACCACCATCCTTCCGCAGTCAACACGACCCTTATCTCAAGACCGCGTCGTATCTTCCATCCCTCGCGCCATGACACTGGGGAGCACAACCTCAACTCCAGCAAACAATGAATCCGAAACCGGCACCTCCACCTCGGGAAACTGGATCTACCCAAGCGAGTCGCAATTCTTCAATGCGGTCATGCGCAAGCAAACGTCCTCGAACCCCTCCGACCTCATCAGCTCAATTTCCCATATCATCCCCATCCACAATGCCGTCAACGAGCGGGCCTGGAGCCTCATAAAGAAATGGGAAGGTGACTCCTCGGCTTCGTGCGGCGGGCCCAAACTCCAATCATTCAAGGGTCTAGGTAGCGGGGCCATCTCGCCCAAAGCCCGGCTGAAGACTTTCATGGGCTACACCGAGCCCTTTGACCGGCATGACTGGGTGGTCGAGCGCTGTGAAGGCGAGACGGTCGAGTACGTAATCGACTTTTACCAGGGGAAGCAAGAGGCCTCTGGGAACCCCAACGCCCTAAACTTCTATCTCGACGTACGACCCAAGTTGAATACGTTCGAAGGTTGGAAAATGAGGGCGGAGCGTTTTGCTGGTTGGCGATGATGTCGTCTGGCCTGATGTAAATGTATATATCAAGTGAGCGTAATAGTGTAAGATACAAGGGAAGAGATCTTGTCTTGGGAGCGACTTGCGAACGACAATATGAATGGAATGGATATAATTCTCGCCTCAACTTGAGCCCATCTCCAACGTCCCTATTTAAAGCTTGCAACAACAGAATGGTCACTTAGCCCGAAGGAAAAAACAGTCCTATCCGTCAATTGTCGACAATGTCAACCGCAAACAATCAAAAACCATGTCCTACACGAGCCTCAGAGGACAAGATGTGGCTGGTGTGCTCCTCTCAAGCCTGATGCCTGACCCTGCGGGCACGCATGTAATGCCCTAATGCGCCCATCCGAACAAGAAATGTAAATGCTAAGCTGTGCATGTGCATGGGTACTGTCATGTAACGAAGGAAGAAAAGCAAAGAATTGCAGGTGGAACATCGGCCGTCTTGTTCGTGAAGGGAATTGTTCCATTTCGTCACCCCATGATAAAGAAAATTCGTGTCGACATAATATGCTGCGCTGTGTGATGCGTGTGCGTGTGTGTACTGGGTTCTTTCGTGCGCTGTTCGCTAACAGACACTTCGGAGGAAGCCCTGCGTACTTTGACGGTGACAAATTGAATGGTCGCTAGACTTCCACCCTGCTGGAGTTTTGGTAATGCTTCTGTGACGATATCATTTTACCAGTTGCCAGTCCGCATGGTAGGCTGCTCCAAGGCATAAGTGTTCGAAAATAATTGCTGTCGTATACTTTGTTGCTGTGTCGGCTGAGTAGACGGTCTAAGCCATCCGAGAGCATCAACAAGTGCCTCATAGGCCTCTCGTAACCTCCCACCGCTCTTATTGTTGTGAGCTCTCAATTTCTCCTCCCAACCACTATACTGTAGTTGAATACCGCCACCTCTTTTGCTGGCTTCTTTGATGACGCTAGCCCAAGCCCTCGAAATTTCTTCGTAGGCATTCTGTTTGGCAAGGTTGAATTGTTGATTATCCCACTCTGGCAAGTCGTGGATGATTCTTGTGACTTCATCGAGGTATTCGAGCGACGTCGATGACTGTTGCTCATTTGGTGGAAGGAAATGTGGTGTGAAGTCTGTAAGAGCTTCGAGCAGATCGTGCCATTGCGGCCGGACTCGGTCGTAAGAGTAGTCAGATCGTGGATTAGGATCCAAGGGAAATGACTGCATTAGTCGATCGTAATACTGTCGTAGGACCTGTAAAGTACTTTGTATGCTCGGCCTTGGGCTGACTTGCATCACTTCTTCCCGCAGTCCGGGATTTCGATCACAGAGTGTTTTCAAGACTGATCTGAGCGAGTCTTTGTCTAAGGTTTCAAGAAGTCTATCGACCGACAACGGTCTTCCAGCCAAATTCGGACGTACTCTCTTTCTCGATGAAGGGGTGAGTGCCTGCGGTAATCGAGCATTCGACATGGCGGGTGATGTTGACATTTCATCATCTCGATCCGGTGATGGGGATGCTTTGCGTTTTCTCGAAGAAGCGGTGCCTGACACTGCAGTCATAATTAGTATCAAGGAGAGAGCAGCATGATGTGCAGGCTTACTTGATCTGTTGGGAGAAAGGCGAGTGTGTTCGTGGAAATGGGGAGGGATAGGCGGCGTAGCCAGGCTACTCATGATGGCTGTAGACACCGGGTTGTGGGATCTGTGTTTGAGGTCTGATGGTCTGATGGAGGATTTTGAGAAGATGAAGACTTCGAGGGAATCGTTCGAGGTCTGGAGAGTAGAGAGATGGAACAGCCCTTCAGTTGATGTGCACAAGGCAGTGAGCAAGCGGTGAAGGGCTGGGCTAAAAGTGACGGCGGCAGTGTGATGTGGTTCGGGTGTCAAAGTTGTGAAGAGTGGGTGGAACACTTGGTTGGAAACAGAGGTGGATGAATGCCGGAAAGAGGCACGCTTAAGGTTTTCTGTCTGATGTCAAGGGAGCCTCGGTCATGGTGATTCGTTGAACCAGCTGGCCACCATCAACATCATCCAAGGCTTTGCTGCCCAATCCACAGGTTGGCTTTTTCTTCATCTCGGAAGTTTCTTGCCTGGTGGCCACGGGTCTGTGCAGATGTTCGAGCTACACTCCATTCCATTCGCCCTTGTTTGCGCTGTTCACCATTGTCTTTTATTGCCGGAGGAGTGCAACAAAGACAAAAAGAGAACCTACGAAAGTGCTTATACTACAATTCTGGAATCTCTTTTAATGCAGCTTTCCACCACTGCCAGGTAAAGAAATGAATAAGATTGTCATGATAAGAATGGAACTGCCTCAGTCCATGAGAGGGGACTCTTCTGCAGTCCTCATGTAATGCAGCATGGGAGGTCTGTAGTGTGACATTTTTCCAGGCAATAACATCATACCTGCATCACCCACGACCCTCATCAGAAGCACTGGTTGCTGAAGAAGCCAGTTCATGGGTATCATACAAACATCGATTACTCCAACAGACAGGTCGCTATGCTCGTACAAAGGAAATTTCGCCTTGCTATCATAGAAACACTAGAGGTATAGTGACTGGGCAGCCACAATATCTCTTCTTACCTTGGTCAGTGCCTCTTCGAACTTCTTTTCCAGCTCCTCGCTCCCCATGACTTTGGAAGCTTCCGCCATTTGACGTAGTCCTTCTTCTAGTCTTCGGAAAGTACGAATGAGACTGCCCTCGTAGACATCGGTCATTTTGCTGAACGGCATGTTAGCGTTGTTGTACACACACATACATCGCACTTACCAGATTTCGCCGAATGACTTGCCCTTCGCCCAGGCATAAATCACAGGCATCAGCTGCCACTTGAAACTCTGCACGTATTCTTCCTCGTTGACGGCCAACTTTGACTCGACCGATACCTTCGCAATAATTCTGGCTTGACGCTGGATCTCTCGTGATAGTCTGGCAAGATCCTCAGGCAGAACCGGTTGTTCATTGACTCTTTCTTCGAATACGAAACAGCTCATCACGGCAGCACACTGTTCTGGCGACAAATCGTTGAAGAAGCGGTTGAACAGAAGCTCACTAAGCATCAATTCATCGCCAGTGCTGATTTCGCAAGCCACTCGAGCCTTTAATTGAACAACTTCATCTTCATTGATGAACTGCAGACGGCGAAGCACTCTCTTGCGGCATTTCAGCTCTTCCAGCTGCATGATTGCGTGAGCGTCCTGAATCTGCTTCTTCAGGGTTCGGATTTTGTTCGTGAGGTTGACCTTTTCAGCGTATTGATTGTACAATCCTTCGAGCCGTGGAGAATTATGCAGAGGGTTGGCAACAAGTCTTGATTCCATGATCTCGATCTTGCGGAGGAGCTCTTTGAATGAGTTGTCCGTAATCTTCATGTTCTCGATAGGGTCAAGAACAGCAATGCCATCGGGAAACCGTCTCTGTACCTCGACGAGCGCCTTCTGGACCCGCTTCTTCTCGTCTGGAATCGTCATATCTGCAGGAATGAAGATACGTATGTGAGAGATCTTCTGAACGCACTTCAACAGAACTGGAACCACTTCGACTTTTGACTTCTCTCCAGGGTTTGGGGGACGAACGCCAGCAGGCAGAGACTGAAACGTCTTTGTGGCGGGCGTCGAACCTTCAGCGCATTCCAAAGCAATATCCAAGATCCATTCCTCTTGGGGAGTTATCTTCTCGTTCGATCTACCGGTGCTTCTTCTGGCGAAGTTGATGACAGCGCCCCAGCCAAACTCGTGTTCACCATCTTTAATGTAGACTAGCCGACCTGGTTGCATGAATGGCAAAGAGTAGTTCGGATGGATGATGACGTTTCGCATATCCTCAGCATAGACATCGAGTTGCTTTCTCAGATCATAGTATGCTCGAATGGCATTTTCATCTTCAATCACCATTGCGGACTTCTCTGCTTCCAACCTCGAGAGTTCTTTCTCAAGGCCCGACACACTTGCTGTACTCTGGAACTGATGGAAACATCTCTCCAACATGAACTCCGGTGAAATGCCCTCGACTCTAAGCAAGTTCAAGATCATATTGTAACCAAGGTAAAATGCCGAGTTCAACTTGTCTTGCTCACCTCGCACGATCTCTTTGGCGACACCGGGGTCCATCTTCTCGTCGATCATCATGATGACAATTCCACGTTCGTCCAAACCACGACGACCAGCACGCCCAGACATCTGAATGAATTCGGAAGGGGTTACCCATCGTTGTGAGATGCCGTCGAATTTGCGAACGCTGGTGAAGACGACTGTCTTGGCCGGCATGTTGAGGCCGATTGAGAATGTTTCAGTTGCGAAGAGTACCTTGATCAGCCCTTCTTGGAACAAGATCTCAATCGTCTCTTTGAGAATTGGTAGAAGACCCGAGTGATGAATGCCAATACCACGCCGTAGCAAGGGCAGCAAATGCTGAATCTGAGGTAGATTCTTATCTTCTGGTGAGAGCATCTCCAACGCACTGTCAAAGACCTTCGACACCATTGCTTTCTCCGAATCCTCGTTGAAAGACATGGTACTCATTTGTATGGCGTAAGCTTCGCAATCTCTTTTGCTGAAACTGAAGACGATAACGGGGTTGTAATTCTTTGTCATGATCATCCGGACGATTTTGTAAATGTCAGAGGGACCCTTATTCCCACCTTTATTCAACTTCTTGTCCTTGCCTCTACCCTTCCTACGGGCCAAGGCGTTGGCAGGGTCGTCACCCTGCTTGTCTTCAATGGAACTCATGGCTTTCTGGAAGTTGTCCTCTCTGAAAACACCCTTTTCGTCCACGATCAAGTGTATGCCGTCTGCACCAGCCGGGAAGAAGTAGTGTTGCAGGGGTGTCGGTCTGAAATCTGTGTAGACAACGTGACATGGCTGGCTGTGTGTCTTGGTAATCCACTCTGCGAACTGCATAGCGTTCGGGATGGTTGCTGACAAGAACACATAACGAACTTTGTCGGGCAGCAGAATGATGGTCTCTTCCCATACGACGCCTCGAGTCTTGTCACGCAAATAGTGGATTTCGTCGAAAACGACCCATCCCACCTCTCGCATGATCTCCGATCCTCGGTAGAGCATCGACCGAAGAATCTCAGTGGTCATGACAAGACAGGTAGCGGTGGGGTTGATAGTGACGTCTCCGGTCATCAAACCAACATCACCAAAGTCGGCCTGAAATTCTCGATATTTCTGGTTACTCAAAGCCTTGATTGGACTGGTGTAAATGACTCGCTGGTTATTCTTGAGACATTGTGCAATAGCATACTCGGCTACGACAGTTTTGCCTGCACTCGTATGTGCCGAGACCAGGACACTTTCGTTTCGTTCAATTGATGCAATGGAAACCTGCTGGAAGGGATCAAGCTGGAATTTCCACGTTCTAGCCGGCTCTGCAGGTGATTTGTGTTGGGAGATGGGAACATAATCATAGTCAGGCGGCAGGGCGACTTGATGTCGAACTTGGTGCGAGAGTATGACCTTCTCCTCTTCTTTTGAAGCCCCTAGTCCGGCAGACGCCGCTACCTCTCGTGATTGTTCAGTCTCGAAGGTGTCTGTAACAACTGGCTCTGGCTCATCTTCCATGCGCATGCGCTTCGTGCCCGGTCCATCGCCCTCGGGGGATTTTGCATCATTATCGTCTGTGGCCGGTGAGGTTCCGTTCGTGGAAGGTCCTGCAACATCATTCCCATCAATGGCATCTTTCATCTCGCCATCGGCTTGTCGCTTCAGACGTTTTCTCTCGCCTCTACTTAGCTTGGATGTGGTGTGAGGAGGATGCTGGGCAGCCTGTGCCGTGTCATCGAAGACATCGAACAGCTCATCCATTTTGGCTAAGCAGTAAGTGCTATGAGAAGTTGTAAGAATTCCAGAATGTACAAGGAAGTCATGGCTTGCGGCGAGTTCACGCGCAAAGAAATTCCCAATGTCTGAGAAAGGAAACTGCGCCGAGGTCTTGGCACAGTCGAGTAGCTTTCTGCAGCTTCATTGGGGTGGACTGATCTCATTCTCGACGACATTGAAGCTGCTCAACACCACCCGTTGCTCCTCTGAAGGTGGTCACAAAGGTACCTTCCACGAGGCACGCCGACACGTCTCATGCTGACCCATCAGATGAACGCCCAAACTCTCCTCCGCGCCAGAATGGCGACGCAACACATCGCTCGCCGCGGCTTCTCCACCACTCGACCACGCTTCGACAGCCCTTTCCACTATCCTGAAGGCCCGAGATCCAACTTGCCCTTCAACCCAAAGACGAGATTCTTCTGGTTGCGATACTGGTTATTTATGGGTACGGTAATCTTCCAGCAGTTGAGAAACATATGGCTGAACAAGGCACAGGTACTGGCTTCTTCATTCCCTTCGGAATGGCTCGTATGTATACCCTCTCCCGACGGGAAACACAATCGCTTATTCTGCAACAGTTTGGCACACATATAAGGCATAAGGGCACCGGAAGAGTCGTTGGGTGGAATCATATTGCATGGGAGTCAGTTCAGGGAGTGGCGTCTCGCGAGCTGGGATTTGTACAGAGCCTCAAAGAATTACACATTGAATGCAAAAACACATCATCTAAATTGCATCCTCCCCCACGCGCCAGTCCTTGAAAACGGCATGCCCAAGTTCTCATCGTGTATTGCATACGGATGTTCTGTTGGCTTTCATGGGAAACAGCCAATCAGGAAAGCGACATTCGCTCCAGTAAATTTAAATTCCGACAACATATAAATATTTTATTTGTTGCTGAAATCCGAACACTTGTGAGTCTAGCAAAACTCATGCTGCAGGTTATGCTGCTACAGTGTTGCCCTCATCATGCGAAACTTGAAGACGATAGTGTATCGTGATATTGAGCTGAAATCTGACCTGCCATTGACGGCGTACAGCGAGGATAGTGGAATTTGTGCCTTTGGCCCAACCCCCACACAGCCCATCATCGAACTCAAGAGGACGAATGGCAAAGAACTCGTCGATATCACGTCCTGGGATGCACCATGTCCCTTACCGGAACTAGAGTGCGATGAAGTCCTTCTTCTTCAACACTTTCCAGACATCGCCACATCTTGTCTAGTGTTGGCGGGTGGAGATGTCGTGGTCGTGCGCCAGAATCCTTCTCCAGAACAAGAAAGGATCGAGATTGTCGGCAGTGTCGATGCCGGAATATGTGCCGCCGCTTGGGCCCCGGATGAGGAAATACTTGCCATCGTCACACGGGCGGATACGCTTGTCTTAATGAGTAGAAGTTTCGAGCCACTCAATGAAGTCACTCTTTCAGCGGAAGACTTGAAAGTATCCAAACAAGTGTCGGTCGGCTGGGGTCAAAGAGAAACCCAGTTCCAGGGTAGACGTGCTAAGGCTATACGAGACCCTACTGTGCCGGAGACCGTTGACGAAGGAAAGCCCAGTGTTCACGAGGATGGTCGTGTTACTGTCAGCTGGCGTGGTGACGGCCAATATGTCGCAATAAACAGTGTGGTTCCAGGCCATCGTCGGGTCATCAGGGTCTTTTCCCGTGAAGGCATCCTCGACAGTGCAAGTGAGCCAGTGGACGGTCTAGAGTCTGCACTGAGCTGGCGGCCATCGGGCAATCTTATCGCTGGTATCCAAAGGTCGGAGGAAAAGCTCCAGGTAGTATTCTTTGAGAGAAACGGGCTTCGACATGGCCAGTTCGATCTTAGAACGACGAAAGAAGAGGTGGCAGACTGGGCTTCGACCATTTCCATTTCTTGGAGTACAGATTCGACGGTGCTGGCCATCGCGTTCAAGGATCGGGTACAATTCTGGACGACAGGCAACTACCATTATTACCTCAAACAGGAGTTTCTGCTCACTTCGCCACCAATTAGAACGTCCCCAAGGTGGTATTCGACTCGGTCACGCCCCCGCATAACGGTCGGGACGTCTGAATATCTGCTGGAACTTGAATTTCTACCCATGGTAGCCCGAGGAAGCACGATTCCCCCACATGACACAGGTGTTGTTGCTGTGATTGACGGAAAGACCCTGAAATTGACACCTTTCAAGCAAGCTGGTGTCCCACCTCCTATGTCTTTCTGCGACGTCTGCTTTGATTGGAACATCATGGACTGTTCCATCAGCCGGGACAGCCAAAAAATCGCCGTGCTGACGACGAATACCGTTGAGCTATGTCAATGGTCTACACGAACAACCAATGGTCGTGATATGAGATTTACCACCACTGTACAGCACCATTCTGTTCCCCTTCCACCGTGTGAGGACTTGTCCAGGCAGGTTCAATACACTCAAGTGGTCTCGAAAGACAACGAAGTCTTCATCCTCGCACCAGCCCAAAAAGGAGGAGGTGCTCGTTGCCAAAAGCTGCCTTGGTCTCAAACTCCATCAACTGCAGATTTTGAAGAGCTTCCCGTACCTCATGCAAGTGACAATTTGCGTGTTGACACTCTCTTCGAGTGCGTTGCTTGCATAGTTCGAAAACAAAAGGCTACAGTACTATTGCCGTATTACTCCGAAGACGAACCCGTCAGTCTGCGCACCGGCTGCCCGGACAGCACTATTTACACCCTGCCGAACAGTATCTTTGATGGAGATGTCAATGGCCACGGGTCTCGGTATCACATAGTCACTTTGACTCCCGACGGGAGTCTCTTTGTTCGTCCCGAGAGGGCGCTGGTCCGAGACTGTACCTCGTACATTGTGACATCCGACCACCTCATATTCACCACGGCCCGACACCTGTTGAAATTCGTCCATCTCACAACCATTTCGAACATGCAAGTCCCCGACGATACTCCCGAGGTGGATGAACGCTGTCGCAGCGTAGAACGGGGAGCGAAGATTGTTACGGTGATCCCATCAATCTACGCTGTCATACTCCAAATGCCACGCGGCAACATCGAAACGATCTATCCACGAATCCTCGTCCTGTCCGGCATCCGTCATCACCTGAGACAGCACGACTACCTAGCCGCCTTCCTGGCAAGCCAGACGCACCAGGTCGACATGAACCTTCTCCACGACTATGATTCGGAAACTTTCCTCGCGAACGTGCCCAAGTTCATCGACCAAATGCGAAAGCCCAGCCGCATCGATGAATTCCTCTCCAAGCTAAAAGACGAAGATGTAACCGAAACCCTTTACCGCGACACCCTGAACGCACAACCTCAATCGGAAACCAAGACCGAACCACCAAAGCCCGGCAGCAAAGTTAAGAAGATAGCCGATGCGTTCCTAGCCGCCCTCTCAAGCAAACCCTCCACATATTTCCAGAACATCATCACCGCACACGTTTCCAAGCGACCCCCAGACCTCAAATCAGCACTAACATTGGTATCCTCGCTCCTTCAATCCTCAGAAGAAGAAGCCGACATGGCAGTATCGCACCTCTGCTTCCTCACAGACCCGAACCGCCTCTTCGACGCCGCCCTAGCGCTATACGACCTCGAACTCACCTTGCTGGTAGCACAGAACGCCCAGCGCGATCCAAGAGAGTACATGCCCTTTCTACAATCTTTACAGGATCTGCCAGTACTAAGGAGACGATACACAATTGACAACCACCTCAAGAAGTACGCCAAAGCATTGGTGTCTTTGCACGCCCTCGAAGCCCATGACGAAGTCCAAAGCTACACGGTCAAGCACTCCCTCTACACCACAGCAATAGATCTGTACAAATACGACAAAGCCCATCTTGATACCATAACCAGACTGTATGCCGAATACCTATCAACACAATCCCAGCACGCCGCAGCCGCCACCCTCTTCGAGTCGTTGGGAGACTACGCCCAAGCATACCCATCGTACGCACTATCCCACAAATGGCGCGAAGCATTAACATGCGCGACTCTCACCCCTCTAGACCAAGACCGCCTGCTCAGCCTAGCTACATCCCTAGCAACCAGCTGCGCCGACGAATCACGCGACTACCGCTCCGCCGCGACCATCCACATCGAGTATCTCAATGACATCCCAGCCGCGGCCCGCCTCCTATGCAAAGGCTCATACTTCGCCGAAGCCTCGCGGATCTTGGCCCTGAAAGGTTTCGCCAGTGACATGCCACATATCATCGACTCTGGCCTGACCGAGAAATTCGGCGAGATCCTTGAACTGGTCGCGGACTGCAAGACCCAACTGGCCTCTCAATTGCCGCGCATCGCTGAGCTGCGCAAGAAGAAAGAAGAAGATCCATTGGCATTTTATGGCGGTGATGCCAGCATCGCGGATGCAGGAGTGGACATCCCAGATAACATCTCGCTCGCCGCCACCGACGCCAGCACGATCGGCGGCCAAAGTCTCTTCACGCGTTATGGTTCGAATGCAAGTAAATTCGGCGGGACGGTAGCGTCGAATGTGTCGCGAAAAACATCCAAGACAAAGCGTCGAGAAGAGCGGAAGCGAGCCCGTGGCAAGAAGGGAAGTGTCTATGAAGAGGAATACCTCGTGGCGAGCGTGGGTAGACTTATCGACAGGGTCAACGGTGTGCATGATGAAGTCAAGAGGTTGGTTAGTGGGCTGCTGCGACGTGGAATGCGGGATCAGGCTGCCAAGGTCGATGAAGTCCTGAGGGAAATGTGCGAGCAGTGCGCCCAGGCGAGAATCGAGGTTTGGCAGATCCCGCAAGAGCAAAAGGATGTGGAAAACACGTATGAAGCCAACGGAGAAGGTCGGCCCCCGGGAGCTGATGGTGTATTCTGGGATAGTCAGCAAGAAACCCAAAAGCAGTCTGCGCCTGAAGTTAAAACGTGGGCATCGAGCGAGCTGGTAACATCATAAGTAAAATGTCGGTAGGTCATGCATCGAGAATATGACCAAGACCTTTTATCTATCCAAGTCTCGAGTTAACGACCTGCTCCATTTCTCGTCTCTTTTCCTGCGCTCCATTTGTGGCCTGTGATGGCTGTCTCCACAGATTTTCTGATGACCGCCGCGAAGGCTCTAATCTCCTGGTTTCTTTCCTGCCGCCTCCTCGTTGCTGGCTGGAGGAGTCCTTCTCTTGGGTATCTTTCGCAAATAGCTGTCTGCGAGCGGGTTTTTCTGCTGGCTTAGATGGTTGTTCCTCAGACCTAGGCCGTTCAATTGCTTTGTTGGCTTGGTTCAGGTCGGCAATACCCAGACCAACATCGAGCAGATAAAGCTGGAATGCAGCCAATAACTCTCTCAACCCAGATCTTAGTCTTTCGATGATGATCTCAACCTCCGCAATACCTTCATTGTCGCCTGGCTTGTTCCTCGCGACATATCCTTCAACAATAGTCAATGTCCTGGTAAACGTCCTAACAGCTTCTGGGACTGTTGGAGTCGCTTTGCCGTATGTATCCTCCGAAAGACTGGCCACCAGCATTTTCGTGATTGAGTCGATTGCATCGACGATCAGGGCAGCATTGCCGGTCGGAGATCCCAATACCGCTGCATTAATCTTTGCGGCATTGGTCGAAAGGAAAAACCAACCTACAGGACTCTTGCGCAAAGCGACCATCCATTGCTCAAGCAGACTCTGAGACTGCACTTGCTCTGCGCCCGGTGGTCGAGCATATTCGAGGAGCTTGTTTTCCATTGCTTTCGTCGTTTTGTCAATGGGCGGACGCCATGGCTGATTACTGCTTCCAATCTGTCGCAACGGACTTGAGACCAGCGATTCGCTCATTCTCGGCTTCGCCTGTGCCTGAAAGATGGACTGAGTTTGCAGCTCCGGTACAATTCGCGGTAAGTCCTTCACTGTTGCATTTGTGGTTGGCTGTGGGGCTTTGGGAGGTGGTCCAAGTATCCTGGCATCGATTTCGCGAAGGACTGCAAGGCCAGCATCAGACATCTGACTCCACAACGGCCCAGCAGGTCGTTCAATATCTTCGAAGATGGTCTTCCTGCGTTCTTTGTGCTTCTGTGCGATGATAGCAAGCTCCCAGAAAGCAAAGGTCCTTACCACATCTCTCTTCGCCCTCAAACCATTCAGTAACGTTCCATTAGGGTCTTTACTTGTGGTAGACAAAGGAAACCCTTTCTTGGTAGGTTCTTGATCAAAATAGACCAGGAACAAGGACGAAGTCAGTTCCCAGGTCAGAATCAACAGAAATCCTGCCCCCATACACCGGGCCAAAAATGGAGGTCCGAGATAAGGGTGTCCAATGGGGTGCGCGTTGGCTCTCGAGAGGTTGAAGAACGGTTTTGCGAGCATGAGATGAAGTTGCCAGAATGTGTTTCGAAGGAGAATACCATTTAAGAACGGGGCCACCACAATGCAGCTTCCCGCGATGATTGAACTTCGAATCGTTGCTGAGACGATCCTCTGTTGTAGCTGAGCCTGTGTAGGTTCGAGCGCGTGTGGACTCGATGCCGTAGTCTCTTGATTCTGTTTTGGAGGCGGCTTCGCGACAGGAATTACGAGAGACGAGTTTCCGCGGTAGAGATGAGACCCAGCATATGCGAATGCAAGCGTCAACGCATAAAGACGAAAGAAAATCGGTTTCTCGTTCAACATATCCGGCGTGTTATGGCTGCCTCTTGCTATCCACCCAAGGTCGGGCGAAGACCAAATGTAGGCTTCAGTGAACCACCAGGCGGAAGCCACATACCAAAACACCGTCTGGAAAGTCGTACTGCTCAATGCGTTTGTTCTTAAGGCAGCGAAAGAAGATGTCGTTGTTTGTCGGCCGATCTTAAGCGTGGCTACCTGTAGCATGAAGACAAACAGGCTCGACACGAAGAAAAGCAGGGCTTTGAGGCCTGCAGGACCGAACGGAAACCATGACCAAAAGAGATCTAAAGACATTAGCAAACATGAAAACTCCCGAACAAGTCTACGTACCTCGCTTCGAGCCGAGCCAGAAAGCATTGTTCAGAGCGACCAGCAAGCATAGAAGAGCAGCATGTACAAATCGAGTATGAAATGCTGAGTTCAAGAACCTCCGGTATGGTCGCGGAGGGGACAGAGTAGGAACTGCAGCAGGAGTCGCCATGACGGGCTCAATAGGTGACGAATATGGGCATTGTATTGAAGCAGTAGTCGACGGCCTGCGTAAACTACCAAGTGTGGTTCTGGTGGTGTTCGGCAAGGTGAAGAGTGGTGCAGCGAGCTTGGTGTAAACATTGACCTGCGCGCATCTCCAAAAACTTTCTGGTGGTACTGAATCGCCCGAGCACGTGACGAAGCCTAATCGCTAAGTCCAACCTGCCGCATCTACTGTATCGTCGCTTCTAGGCTTCAACATTCTCGTACTTTCATCACCATTCGCACCGTTGCTTACCAAAGCTAGCAAAGCATCCCAGAGGTGTCTGTGACAATAACGACTCTGCGTCCACCATCCACTGGTCCAATATGTCGTTCGATCGCCTATCTTCCCTCGAGTCGCAACCGACCACTACGCGGCGGCAAAATGATCCCCAGTATAGAGATGATCCTGAGTTTCAGAGAATTACAGAATCCCTATCTACCCGACTATTTGAATTGACGTCAAATATCTCTCGGCTGTCCAACCAGATCTCCAAGCGTGACACGGAGCGAGGGCGTGAGAGAATACATGATCTTCTGGAGGAGACAAGAGATGGATTTAAAGAGGTTGGAGAAGGAGTAAAGAGAGCGCAGACATGGCCGGATCTCAATGTAAGTGTGTCAGTGCCTCCCCCGTGTGCCCTATTCTGATTCCGGCAGCCCGCGCAAAGGTACACAAACCAAAAATTATCACGAGAATTCGCTTCAGCCCTCTCCGAGTTTCAAGTTGTTCAAAGAAGGGCAATAGAGAAAGAGAGAGCGTCGAAAGCTAGCCTCGAAGAGGCTGCTTCAGGTCAATCTCCGTCCGGAGAGGGACAACAACAACTTCAAGCCCTTGAAGAACCCCGACTGGCCCAACAGGAAGAAGTTGATTTCCAGGAGAACCTTATCATCGAAAGAGAGGGAGAGATTCGACAGATTGAACAGTCCGTGGGCGAACTAAACGAACTATTCCGGGACGTCGCACATCTTGTCCGAGACCAGGGTGATCTGATTGACGCAATCGATGTCAATGTTGAGAATACTTTGACCGACACAAGAGGAGCGGATGTGGAATTGAGAAGCGCCAGCCGGTACCAAAAAGCCGCTCGAAGCAAAGCTTGCTGCCTGTTATTGATCTTGGCCATTGTGTTACTCATTGTGATATTAGCTGTCGTTCTGGGCTAAGGGCGGGTTGGGGCGGTGATGCCGGCGTTATATGGAGATACAACATTGCGAGGCCAGCTCATGTATGACTGTCGCAGTCTGGGTGGCTTGTCAATGAGAAGATGATGTGAAATGCTTGCATTGGCTGTACATAAACGGGCCTTTCAAGGGCTACCCTACCTAATATATGCCCTATCACCCTCATGACCGAACGCTGTGTGCCGGGAGGGAGATATCAAACCATCAATTCTCCGAATCATGAGAAGAAAATATCATTATCGCACAGGGTCAGTGATCTCCCCTGGTCTGAAGATTTAGAACTGGTTATTCAGAGTACCGAGAATGAAGGGAATTGATGAGGCTCTGTTCAAAGTTCAGCCTTGCATTTTGACGTCACGCGGCGCGTCCACTCACCCGGGAACTTTTGATCGCGTCGTGCCATCCACCACCACACCACACCATCTCTACCGACTATTTACTTACTACCCCGTTCCCATACTACTACATCTGTAGGAATGTTATTGTGTATGTTTCTATTCACAAGTATGGCAGTATGATATGTATTCTCCACCACAGTCAGACAGACCAGCACTCATCCCGACAACCGATAGCAGACTCAATGTAACTCCTCAAACACCGCCGAACAGCAGAAAGAGGAAGAGTGAACATGTCTATTCCGGGGACACATTGTCGGACGCCTTCGATGCACACTTCTTTTCGGCGAAGTCCTCCTCGATCGCATTCGTTCCGGTAACCCTCGTAGCAAGGGCGTGCTTGCCCCTAGTCTGGCTCGATACATCGCAGGCCCTCCCCGGTCCGGTCTTCGAGGCGCGGATTACTTCGGTGGAAGAATGGGAACAACGAGTACTTGTGGTGCGAAAGGCACCGAATGGTGGTCTCTTTGCAGTCGAAAGAATTGGCCTTAACAACTACGTTGGCTGTGCTTTGCATAGTTGGGTCACGGAGGAGAGGTGCAAGGATGCGGCGATTGGAAAGGTGGCTGACGTGAAGCTTGAAGAGCTGCTGAACAAGAACGACAGACCACCTGGTACCCACAGGAGAAGTGTGTCTGGATCAGGCCTTGTGGCTGTGCCGACACCGATAAGTCCAAAGAGACCTACAAACCGACGAGGAGCCCTTGCGAGGATGTCAATTCTGACGCCGAAAGATTCCACTGACCAAACTTTGCTACAAATCCCACCGAACTCTAGCGACCACTTGCTACCTGCAAACCTTGTTCCCATAGTGGCTGAGCCTTTGCCAGTGACTCCGGCAGCACAGGTCCAGAACGAGAATCCATTTGACAGAACAATTTCCGCCAGCGAGGCTGTTCTAGAAGTCCAAGACCCCGCGGTATCCGAGGCTCCGGTTTCGACAAGCAATCCATGTGCACCAGAGCGACTTCGAAATCAGTACCTCGAACATTTGTACACTTCCAGAACATCTCTTGCATTCTACGCAAAAGGTCCATTGAGCCGCGCTCGAGCACACGTGAGAACAGCGGAACGTTCCTCAGAAGCAATCTCGGAGCTGCTGGAATTCTATGAGCAGAGTATCCTCCCGCCGAAGAAGATCGATGTGAAGTACAGGGAATCACTGCCGAAAGTCATCAGTGAGTTGCCAGTAGAGACTGAAGTGATTCGGCAAAGGAAATCGCGGAAGAGGAAGTCAAAACTGGGTAAAGATTGTTTGTGGCCGGAGGAAGAGGAATACGTCTTGAAATGGTGGCGGTCGAGAGATCTAAAGCCTGGCACGTCCTTGAGCGGTGGCCACGAAGACATGCGTAAGGAAATATCAGACATACGCATGCGTGAGACCAAGATGCAATTGTTGATGATTCTGGAAGTGATGTTACTGGAATTAGCAGTATCAAAATTCCCGGATAGGCCAGTCCCTGCAGATCCAGATGTCAAGATCGAATCCGTGGAGGATGGGACTGCTGAGATTCTAGCCACCACACCACACAAGTCAAAACGCAAGCAGCGCAACTACTCGAGCGAACTCGACACCATTGTCGACCGTTTGTGTATTTGGCACACGGTGAGCTTGGATGAGACTACCATTGGCGGAAAGTCGCAGAACAACAACGACACCAGACCAAATGACTCCCTACGAGATTTTTGCAAAGACGTCCTCCTGCCGTTCTATTCAGCCACATTGCCTGACCAAGTCAAATCCATCTCACGCAAACTTGGGGGTCCTGACACCTCGCCGAAGAGACTCAGACCACCCTCAAAATCGGCTAGTTTCACCACTTCCTCCTCTTCCGCAGCATTAGTCAAGCCAAGACCTGGCCAACCGCTCACCAAACGCACGCTCGAAAGAGTGCTAAGCGAAGATCAACTAGGCCGACATGTCTCACCTCCAGTCTTGTCACGCTCATCGACTGTGCCCATGAAAGCAATCGTCCCAACTCTGAAACGGGAGCCCTCGGAACGCCCGAACTCGCGTGCTGGTGTGCTCTCCAAGTCGGTGAGTTTCAGCAACCGTGAGATCGACCTGGAAGCCGACTCAAAATCGTTCGAGGCGAAGCGACGCAAGCTTGACAAGCTGGCGGAACAAAAACGCGAGCTAGAAGCTGCTATCGACGCACTCAAGCGTCCAAGCCGTACGACAGTTGCCGCCACGTTCATGGACGAAGTCGAGAATCGACGGCACGAGAGAACAGTTCAGATCTCGGCGACTCCACGAGCAAGGCGTATCGCAGAGAAATTCGGCCTGTCTGAGCCTGAATCGCCTCCGATGCCAGCGTTGATCCGTCAAGAGCCTATTGCCGTGATTCCCTCCTCGACGCGGAAGCCGTTATCTCGACCTGGTATACCAAGCTCGAGCAGCATTCCACGGGCATCAGCCACGAAGAGAGCCGTTCTGTCCGCAATCCACGAAACACCGTCGAGAGGGCGGGAAAAGAAGACTTCTGATCCATTGGCCGTTTCTCGACCTCAAAATGACCAGTATGACGAGCATAGCATGATCCGCTCCAAGCGTCCGGTGCTGTTCACACCGATCAAGAAGTCTGGAGTGAGTGTTGAAGATGCGTTTCGTGACGCGCCCGAAATACCAGAGCGCGCTGGGAAAATGATGGATCGTGTCATGGGAGGAAGAGGCCGGGGTCTCGAGTCTGGATTTGAGGGGCTCGGGGACGCTTTCAATGCCTCTGCCGCCTTGCCAAAAGCTGGGCATACGGATGTCTTGCTTGGTGACCCTGGCGACGGTAATATCTACGACAGGCTTGGCTGGAATGATGACTTTGACTTTTGACGCCTTCGTGCGCATCCTGCCGGAATAGAAACGAGCTAATGGCTTGAGCAAGAAATAATGTGAATGTTAACGGATAGGACCTCTGCCCTCAAAATCTTTGAGATCGTCTAGTAACGGCGACACGATCTCCTCATACACAATGCGCTGGAACTTCTCATCTTCAAGGTCCATTCCTTTGCTCTTTCTGCTGCGGAGACCAAACAAGCACTGATCGACCACGTCTCCATATCGACAGCCGCTTTCGGAGTAGACGCTGTCAAGGACCCGAGCTGCGGTCTTGAGGTCGGTAAGAAGCCGGTCGGCATCATTGTCCTCCGGAAGACGCAGGCTTGCCATTGATTGACAGAGCGAGAGCTCCACGAGGGTCAGACCGAGAGGGAATAAAAGCTCGCACCTTATCAACCTGTGAGTATTTCTGGTTGTAATTGAGGTGTCTGTGGGTGATTCATCTTCTGATGAAGGTGCATCCGCTAAGATCGGTGATTCCCTTGCACCTTCTGCTCGGTTTGAGGTCAAAGCGGTGGCGGCGAGGACATCTTGTGTAGTCCGCTGCACATTCGATGAGTTTGTCGGATCAACCTTGTGCCCTGAAAGATAAAAGCGATCGATATTGCCCCTGTTTTCAGTCATCGCTCTGGTCAACAGAACATCCCGACTTCGCCAATGTGGTTTTAGCCAGCTTCCCTGATACTGCAGCACGCTGGACGCAAGTGTGGCCGCGAGCATCAGACGGTCTCGACGGGAGACTGTGCGAGAGTTGATATGCGGGCCAGCGCTAGATGATGAACGACAAAGAAGGTCTTCCAGAGGTCGGGTTTCCATCCTGCCGTCCAACTTGTCCAACAAGTAAATGTCATACCGTTGCTCGGTCTCTGCACCCTCCACAACCGAGAAAAACCCCTTAGGGGTGTCGTCTTTTTGATCTGTATGCAATGCCGAGCACATGTCTGCGATCTTTTGACAAGCAGATGTCGCCTGCGGCACCTGTTCAGGAACAGCCTGATAACTCGGATTAACGGCTGTGGTAAACGGCATCTTTCGCCGTTTCGGTGCATGGTAAGTAGTCTCAGACGGAGGAGCTGCAGAAATGATCATTGCTGGTGCGGAGACGGCGAAATAGGTTGTCCCATCATCTCACTAGGATATGGAAAGTCGGCCTCAAGCAGATGTTGTGATCGAGCCCAACGACATCTTGCCCAGAAGAAACTTCGATAAGATCTGCTGAGTGGGTGCCGGACAGGCTTCGTTAATGTGTCAAGAAGCTTCTTCCGCATTGCATTAACCGTTTATTGCAAAGGCAGGCACTATCTAGCCCTCACGAAATGACGGATTCGGTATCAACTATTTCCATCGAATGTCTAAAAAGACTTAGCAACGTTGCATCTCGAGAACAGTTGGCACATCTTGATGCTGAAGTCCACCACATGCTCTGGAACGATGAGCTGGGAAGGCTGCGAGTATGGGCGGCCAATATCCGCGCTTATCAGAGTGGACAGACTTCCTTGGATTATCGCTTGCGAGACGCTTCCCATATTAGGGAGCAGACAGTCAAATTGCTACAAAGGCTTCGACGTCTGCTTGGAGACATTGATGACTTACTGGCTGAGGCACCCTCTCATACGGGTGTCCCGGCACTGGAGAAGACCGACGATGAAGACGAGGACGAGGATGACGATGCGGCTGACAACGGAACAGAGCTGCAGCAGATATATCATGGTCTGGTAGACACTATCAATTGCCTCCATCAGATCTCCGTGGTTATTCGTCGACCAACGAAACATGACAGAATAGTCGGCATCCAGAAAGCAGATATCACACCATTTGAGCTTTTCGATCGTGCGCATGTGGCTCAGAGGTATCCCGGTGTCGAGCAGGTGCTGACAGACCGACTTGGATCCGCTATCTCCAGGCGTCGAGCAACGTTGATCTATCGCGAACGACATCACGCGAAGCTCGGCAAAGTCATCGATCGGACACTCCATGACGGGGAGGACGCTGTCGCGACGCAGCTTTCTGAGACTATTGCGACGGATTATGAGCAACCTCAAGGCGAGGACGATCGATCCGAAGGTGCAGTTTCCGAAACTTCGTGCGCATCGAGTCTATCCGAGAGCAGCAATAAAACCACGATTCCGAGACCTCCGAAGGAAAGCGCAGGTCAACGACCCTTTGAGTGCCCCTACTGTTTCTACACGATTAGGATACCGAGCAGGCGTTCCTGGGTTGAACATGTGCTCGAGGATCTCATGGCCTACGTATGCGTGTTTCCTGACTGTTCAGTACCGAATCGGCTATACGGCAGCCGTCACGAATGGCATCATCATCTGCAGAGCGATCATCCTTCAAAGCTCGCGACGGATGCTGAAGGCGAATGCCCGTTACGCTGCGGGGCATTGGTAACAGCTGCGCTTATAGTGAAACATGTAGGAAGACATTTGGAAGATCTGGCACTGTTCGCTCTTCCTCAAAGTGACTCAAATGATGAAGAAAGATCAGGCCAATCCCAAGTACCAAGTTCGCCTGATAGCCTGTTTGACGACGATGATCATGATCGAGCTTCTGTAGACGAAGCAGAGACTCTGGTCCGTACGGACCAAGCGCCCCCTCGGCCACCCGACAGAACTGCGGATTACGCCGAGACAGACGCTTGCGAGAAGTTGCAAGACGTGGACGACGACTTCCATGATCACTGGCTGCCTGAGTGCAAGGATTTCATATCAAACACTCCATTGGGACCTGAAGAAAGACGGAAACTGCATATCGAGCTACGCGACAGTGTGACGACTCAGGTCATTCTAAAAGCTGAGGCGATCGATGTAATAACTGAAGAAGAGCGAGCCTCTCGAGATGATTTCTTGGAGGAAGTGCATGAAACTCTTCGGAAGGTCGAGAAAGCTGCGCAAAGTCTCGAGATACAAGACATCTTCGCTGGGCATCTATAAGATGCCACTGACTACCTCCCACAACCAGAAAACTCTAGTGAAAGTACACCAGCGAGAACGGTTTCATACAACGTTGGTTCTGGTCTTGGAAAGGTAGGCTCTCTTGGTTATAAGTGGGTATGTTGCCAATGTCTTGACGGACCGCACAATTTCACTCTTGTCACGCATTGCACTCAGTGTAGCGTCAAGCGCTGCTACAACTGCCGGGTCACAGTCAGAAGGTGACATATTCTCCAATGTCGGTCCGAATACCCATGAGAGCAATAAGGTCTTCCAGATAATACATTTAGGCAAGCGCTGGCTGCCTGGATAGAGTCCTTGTCTTACTTTTATATGGTACTGGCGCCACCCCAAGCACAGAACGGAGGGAGGGATCCCACGGGGGCAGTCGTCCGGCAGCGTTCAGGCTACGGGATAGCCAGAAACTGAGCGCTGCTTGAAGCCACAAACTGGGCAAGGCTATGTACGCTGCAAGACTGACGGTGGGATTTCGGTCAGGTGTTTCAAACCAAATCAGATTGACAATTTCTCCTCGCTGACACAGTTGTCGAAGATGTACTAATGCCTGACTCGGTGCGCAAAATTCCGCCTGGGTGTTTCCACCATATCACCCGTCCATCTCATACCCATGATATTTATAGTCCAGGATCCACATTCATCAAGTCATCACTCATGATATGCAAAACCTGTGTAAAAGTCCTCAATCTCCGCCCTGAGATCCCGTCCATCAGATTCGCAAAATCCAACAACACCCGCCTCGCACTCTCGTATCCACCCTGGTGCGCGACGCCATGCAAACTCACAGTCCCGTATTCATGCAGCTTCGGTGACCAATCTTTCTTGTAAGCGGTTAGGGAGTGCGCTGGCCAGTCCAAGCCTGTTAAAGGGGTTGCTGCTGTAGCCCCCATCGTGCATGAGATCATGACATCCGTGGACAATGTATGCTGCGCGGTCACATTTTTTGGTCAGGCTGGCGTGGCCTAGTGCCCTTATGCATCGGGGCCTTACTACATCCTGCTCGACGTTTTACAACTCTTCTCTGTCACAGCACAGGCGCTATTCGATGGCGACCGTGTGTCAATTTAGCGACCATGGCGCATTATGCACATGGTTCTAGTGGATTGTCTTTGCAAGCGACCGAACCAGTGCGAGAGGTTTGGAACATTATCGTGAGTTAGAGAATATATGCAATTTGCTTTTCTGTACAGGTCGTCACGCCGTTGAGATCTATGATGTTCTGCATAACCTGCCGGTCGAATCTGGCTTGAAGGCCGAGCTGCCCACGCATGTAGGACAGTAGAATACACCAAGCGGGTCATATCTCTGCTTGATGGACAATAACTTGGCATAGTTGGAGCCGTAGAAGTCAGTCTGGTAGCTGTTTTAGAGAGAATGTCAGTCTTATGCGTCAGAGAATGTTCTGTGCATTACTTACTCGGGGTCCATTCTGTCAGCTTCATTCATGTATGCACCAGTATCAGGAGCCTGAGCCTTCATGGCTGCGACCTTGTTGTATGTGATGTCATGGTACGTCGCATCAATTGTGGCTTGTGGAGAGCCAGGTGCCCAGCCCCTTGCAACAATGTTGTTGAAATAGCTCTTTCTGCAGGCGGGAAGAACACCGGAGTTGGGATCGCTGGCGTCCCTGAAGACCTGGCCTCCCGAGACAAATTCGACGCTGTTGCTAGTGAATTCTGTGGGAGCGCCTGCGATGACGCCGATCATGTCGCGGAGGCCTGCAGTGTTGTTGACGGCAGCACGATCGAACAGTCTGGAACCCAGGGCGCTCGTAACACCGGCAGAGGGCTCAACACCACTTTCGACGTTGTAGAATGACCAGTAGTCGGAGTAGCTGACGTAGGTCTCGGAAACAAAAAGAGTCGAATTGTACTGGGCAAGCTTAGCTCTTAGAGGAGCCCAGGCTGCCTGCGCCTGCTGCTGCGTGGCGTTGAACATGTAGATGCCGTGGACATATCCGGCGGTGAAGGTGGCAAACAATGGCGTTGGTGAAGCAATACTCCAGGTACCATAGCCCGTATAACCTGCATCCATAGCATCCGGCATGCCGTTGAAAATGGCGGTGACCGCATCGAAAAGCGAGGATGTGTTTGCGGTAAGTGCGCCAATAGCGAGATGCTGGACCTGGACACTCTCGGGGTTGGGCCATGCTTTGATTGTGGTAGACACCACGACGCCGTACGAGCTGGGGCCACCGCCACGAGTGGCGAAAAAGATGTCGGTGTTTTTGCAGACAGATGCCGTGATGACAGTGCCGTTCCAGAGCACAATCTCGGCTTCGAGCACCTGATCAGCCCCAAGACCATACGAATGGGTAGCCGGCCCATGACCCCCGCCCTGCATCCAGCCGCCCATCGAACTGACCGACGGAGTTCCACCGCCAACGACAACCACGTTGTTGGCTGCTGCAACAGGGTTGACATCGTGCCATTGGTGCCCAGGACCATTCAAGACAATGGCTGCGCCGGTCCAAGTTGATTTTGTGCAACCAGAAGACGACGTATATTTCGACTGGAAAAGGGCTCCGTTGTTGTAGTTGTGAAGCCAGAGTTCCAGGCTGCCGTAACCGTCGGATCTGCCCAAGATGTCATGACCGGTTGTTTTGATGACCAGACGAATGTTGAAAAGTTCGGCAAACAGAACTGCTGCAGCCACCTGATTGTTGTTGACTGCATTGACTGCATAGACGGGATTGGTGCCAAGCGTGCATGTCCCCGGTGTCTGGCCAGCGGTCGCGTTAATGGGTAGGCAAGTGATGTTGGTAGGGTAGCTCAGACCAAGAGGCTGACTTGCTTGGAAATACGGATCGCTCCAGTTGTTGTCGGCGTTTTGACATTGTGCAGCGTTCTGCTGAGGGCCGGGATAGCACGAGATGACAATTGGTGTGGTTTTAATCAACGCACCGGACACCGTGGCATTGAAATGCGACCATATTTGTGTGCTAGGCCAGCAGCTGTCACCCGGCGTACATTTGCAAGCAGGCAAGTTTGATGCAACCATGGTCGCCACGGGGGAGAAGTCGATAGTTGAGCATGGCACGGTGGTGGCGGCAGCAGCAGCAGCATCAGTATCCGGTGAGGGACCAGGTGCGGCATCAGCCAGCGACAGAGCGCTGGCAAGAAAGATGGCTGATCTGAACAACATGATGCCGACCTCGAGACTGCTGTGTAAAAACAAGAAGCGGGATGGAAAGCTCAAGAGCGGTGACGGGCAGGAATGTACTCATCTTAAAGCTGAACACCGAGCTGTTCCAACAAATGATGCTAGTGGCTGTTTGCCGCAGCAAGCTCGAGACAAGGTTCGACCTCGAGCCGTTAATGCATCGTGGACAATTGTGGTGGAAGCAGTCAGGCCAAAGGGTAGTCAATTTCCAATGTAGTAGTACCAGAGAGAGCTTCAGAAAGCTACCTACCCCGCAAGTCTCCCTAAGACCTCGAGTCGTGGTACAGTATTAAGACACCAACGTGGACCCCCTGGCTCGTCACGGGCCGGATGTGCATGAAGGGGAGGGATTAGAGCGCTCCCCAGCACTAGGTGAATCCAACGGCTGGCCAGACGATGGTAATCAGACCTCTACGGGCGAAGAAGAAACCCCTGATCAAAGGGACGAACTGGCCCTTCAGTCATTTGACGTGATCCAGTGGATGGATGCAGATCCCAACTCCAATGATACTCTATGGCTTTGGAGAGTCGGCTTTACCTTCTTGTATGGTGCCGGCATAAAATAAAGCATAAGATAAGGGACCTTTCAACACGAGCAGTCGTTAGACATCGTTCAGGTCACAGGTACATCGAAACCTGAGTGCTGGCTACAGCCACAAGATCTAGGGACTCTTCGCTTTGGCACAGTCATTAAACATATTCGAGTGCCTGATTTCTCCCACCAAAAATGGGCCAAATATCTACTTCTATCCCACACCGTGTGATATTTACAGCCCAGGATCCACATTCATCAAGTCATCACTCATGATATGCAAAACCTGCGTGAACGTCCTCAACCTCCGCCCGGAAATCCCATCCATAAGATTCGCAAAGTCCAACAGCACCCGCCTCGCACTTTCGTAGCCGCCCTGATGCGCCACGCCATGCAAACTCACAGTCCCGCCATGCTTGATGAACTGATAGATCTGCGAAAACTGCTCGTCCTCCCTATTCGTCGTCAAGTTGCGCTCGGCCTGCTGCTCGAGCGTCTCGTCCTTGAACCCCAAATCATGCAACTCCGCCCAGTCGGGTTCCGTCTCGATGATCTCGACTGGTGCGGTACCCTGTCTCGACGACCCCGGCGTCACCATGAACAAGTACAAGCCCAGCACGAGGGCCGACGCGAACAGCGCGGTGACCGAGTGAATTGTGACATTATCCGAGACGCGGCGTTCGGACATCAACTTGAAATTCTGCGCGGCGTGTACGCACGCCCGACGCGCAGATTGTGTCTGGGACCATTGGCCGATACTCTCCAACGCACCTGTCGCCGGAGCAGCGCCGTGCCGACCGGCTGCGAGCTCGAACATGCGGAAATCTGACAACAGCATGACACATAGACTGTGCCATAACACAATACAATTCGTGTCGTCGGTTTTGGACAGTGGGCCGACGGAATGTGTTGCCGCGAGGAGAGCAGGGACTAATGTGCTTGCGCGACTGTCGCCAGAGTATATCTGCCAGGGAACGAAGGAGCCGATGGTCAATTGGTCGGGTGGCATCAGTCGCTGATACGCCTCGAGGATTTGGATCTGGAGTAAAGCCAAGAGGCTGGATCGGCCGAGATAACCCAGCTGGCCTATGGGGTTCATGTCGTGTCTGTGTAGATCCTCGATCTTGAAGGTTGGCGCGCTCTGGCTCTTGCCGCTTCGTAATAGTGATTGCCATTGTGTAGCGGACTTGGCCTGGAAGAGCGCTTCATCGCATGGCGCGACGACGCAGACTGATTCGGATCTGACGATTGGGGCTTTGGACAGCAGGTTCGAGTACCATGAATCCACCAGCAACAGGCCCAGAATGAGACGTTTGGCCGATTCTATGCGACTCCATGCCTTCCAGCGATCGTCCGACTCGGACATTTCGGACATTAACGCGTCTAGAGATTGACCATCGCCTGCAGCGAAGAGCCCATTCTGTTGGACCATGGATATTAGGCTGACGTAGAGCATTTGGCTTTGGTTGAAAGAGTCCCTGTCGCCAGTGATGACGGAGAGATTGAGCGTAAGGAGAGCCGTCGCAAATACAACCATCTGTTGCGTTGACGACGCAGAATTAGCTGCACAAGCCGACAGATCGTTACATACGCGCTGGAGGAAGCTGGGGAACATCTTTGCCACGAATTTGGTGGCGCCGGTCGTGCCGAGGATGCTCAAGCCAGTAAGACACATGGCGAAAAGCATAGGTGTTGGTGTATTGCGGACGGAAAATGTGGCCATATGGATGAAGGGGACAGTCGGGTGAAACCTGCGGAAGAATAGGCCCAACGCGATGTCCAAGATTTCGGCAGGAGGGAATTCTTCGTTTCCTTGCGACAGAATCGGGTCGAGCACTGGTTGTAGTTTTGGTGAGTGGTAGACCGAGGGTGCGGGAGTACGGAAAGAATCACGCAGTCGCACTCTGCAATCGGTATCTAAGCCCCAATTCGATGTCGTTCTGAAATCATCCGGTGCTAACGGTGACTCTGAGAATAGGTTGTCCATTGGTGACGAGGCCACCTCTTTCCATAGGACTGGCATCATTCGATGGACTCGACCGGGACGAGGACCCCAACAGCGCTCAACTCTGGAGAAACGTTCTCTGGGGACTTTAGCGATAGTCTTTGTGCGGTCTGGAGGAAGGAACCCGATTCCATTCGTCAAATCCTTCACATCGGTAAATTGTTGTGACGCATCGCCCAGTCCATAGGTCTGTAGAAAATCGGGTGATTGATCCAGGTCGCCCAAGGACGGGAACAACCACATCTGGAAGGGGTCATGGAAGTTATTCTGGTTTGGGTCCGAAGGAGGGAGCCATTCTATGTGGTTGTCGGTGAATTGATTCGGGGCGATTTCAGATCTAGGAGTTTGTACAGCGTTCCCAGGCGTGGTGACCGATGTCTCGAATGTCGAGTTCCCGCCGCTGAGCTGAGACGGAGACTGCTTCTGGGGCTGGGAGGGTTGGGCTGGCTTACTCGTGGTGGTCAGAGGAGGGATTGCCCAGTTTGTAGTCGACAGCTGCAAATTGAGGGTCGGGGATTGGTTGGTGGTAGATATGGGGTCAACGAAGGGATTCGACATGTCCAGGGAATGTCTGGTGGGTTGAGGCGTGGTCGTGTCATTGCTCGGAGGGAGATAGTTCGAGGGAGAAAGGATTTGCATCAAAGGAATGCCGTTGCTAGACCCGTTGAGGAGGGCCGACGGCGAGTTGATGTCGAGGTCATTTTGGGGAGGCTGAGGGGCGACGCCTTCTGAAATGGTATTTCTGCGACTAGAGGCCGATTTGGTGGTGGCGTTTTTATCGTTCTTCTGAGCATGACATTTCATGTGACGGAACAAGACATCGCTGGGGAGATTGTTAGAGCTTGATGATGGTAAACATGAAGCCGACTCACCTCCGAGAGAAAGCCTTGTCACATATCGTACAAGGATATGGACGTTCTCGGGTATCTGAAGATGAATGAGTGACGGACGTTCGATATCAAGTCCAGGCGGGGCAAATATGAGCACTTACGTGAGCGTTCATGGCGTTTGAAGTGTTCGGTTTTTGTGAAGCGACGTCCGCATACGGTACACTGTCGCAAGACCATGGCTTCTGATTCGGTAAATGGGCGGTGGTAGTCTGAGTGAAGCAGAAGTGTCCCGCAAGAACGTCAAGAAAGGACAATGCGGGAAAGGTGGAGGGAGTAAAAATGTGCTTTTTGCGGAGGGAAGCAGAATAATGAGGTCGAGATTGCTTTGACTGGATAAATGACCGGGGTTCAAGGTAACGGTAGTGAGTGAGGTCAAAGGGTCTATCTGGTCGGCGAGCCACAGCGGTCATTCATGCCGAAATAGACGATTGGCGAGGTGTGTGTGTGATTCGGATGCGTATAGATGGCACGCAGGCAGTACGAGTTAGTAGTAGATGGTGAACACGGAAGACGGTCGATTGAGAGAAAGCCGGGATCATGGGAATTTGGGGTTGGAGGAGAAGTTGGAGTGTTTCTTCTCATCCACGAATCACAAAATTGCCAGAGTCGCACACACAGATTCTGGGGAGTTTGTACGGAGTGCAAATGGAGCCCCGGAGGGCCAACCAAGCCTAAGATCATTCGCCGACAGCCCGGAACAACTGGACTCTCCAGGGCATTGACCTGCCTATTTTGATCTCTTCGATGAGTCTCAACCAGTATACTTCAACGAGACAGCCGGCTTTCACACGATACTTCTTAGTAATAAGGTATCAACCTACATCCGATACAAATATTAGTCCATTCCTATGCTGTAGACCTTCATTCATTTCGATCGAGGAAATCTGGAGTCACAAGCGAAAGCGGAGGGAGATCTCACCATTACCAATTATAGGCGAGTTATGGGTCACCTGCCCCTCCAGAACTGGTGGTCGGTCATCTGCCGGAGAACCCTTCGACGTGGTCTCCTCTATCCTCGGCCAAAGAAGAATCTCCGACAAACACCTGGGACAACCCCAGTTTTCGGGTCCTGTACCCGCCCACGACTCAGCCACGAGGCCAGCAGGGAAAAATGGGACATTTCCGGCGTCGTTACTACGTATATGGCTTCGAGAAGGACTGGATATGGTAATGATCAATCATTCTCGTCAGCTATCTACTAATGCCATGAGTACCTCACAGGGAGGCTCCATTATAGGCTGGATGTGTCCACTTTCTCTACCCTGCGAGAGAATTACCACTCTGCTGGGACATCATGAGAACCAGCGCTTGGACCAGAGGGTCAAAGTCTTTTCAACGCTCTCGCCATGCTAAAAGGGGGTTCTGGAGTTCTAGGTCTTTGAGACACCAGGAGGGCCTAACTTAGCACGGCCGTAGATGCGCAATTGCCTTGATCTCTCACCATATGAGCGCCTCCAATCCAGTCTGCGCCAATGCAGCCATCGAGTATCGTTTGAGCGGCAGCCGCAACTTCGAGATAGGATACTTTGCAGTTCTCACCACTCCAGTCCTCGTCAAAATTCAGCAACACTGTACAAGTGTCGTAAGCCTGTTCAAATGGTTAGCTTGCACGCGACTCTCGACAGCCATATAACTTACCCCGATGGCGATCTTGTGCCCCTTGCCCCCGCTTGTGCCATCCACCAGTTGATCTCCGTGATTCAAAACATCGCTGATGGCCTCGACGCAGTCGGAGACGTTGGCCGCGGTGTTGCCAGTCAACACACAAGTGCTGTCGCTATTCTGCGACAGCTGGAGGCCCTGAGCCGATTGATTCCATAAAGTCTCATATGCCTGCGACAGATCGGTACCTCGCGGCAGCTTGACGCCTGGTTGGGCGAACGCCACGTCTTGTTGATCGTCGGGAAGTGGTTGCAGTGTCAAGCAGTCGACGAAAACAAAGACGACGACGCCCTTTACTGCTCTCCAGCCTTGAGCATATTCTTGAAGATCGACGAGCTGTTCAACACATGCGTTGCCGACAGTGTTTGTATCGCTGCAATGCCCATTGATCTTGGTTCCCTCGCTGTAGGTTCCACATGTCCCCTTGTAGAAAGGCACAAAGGTCCAATATCCGCACTGATTATTCTCTAGCTGTTTGGAGAATTTGTATCCCTGACTAATGCCGGACTTCTCGCTGTACCCGCCAGTGATTCTGCAGCATCACCTGTTAGTATTTATGTCGCGGCGGTGTGCATAGCAATAATTACCCAGTAGTCAATGCCTGCCACTTGAAGTTGAAGTTGACCTTGGCTTTCCAGGCGTAGTTCTGGTGAATGGAATTAATCAAGGTACAGGTTGTGCCTGGAGTTCTCCCAGTTAGCATGATTTAGCACCAGTCTATGCGCAGGGATATCTCACCACCGCGGCACATAGGTACGCGAACGTAAGGCTGCTCTTGACCGTAGTAGAAGTTGGTGCGGATCTGGCAGAAACTAGCGCATATGTTACCACCATTGATGAAGTAGTCGTAACAGGCTCCGTTTGGCTTCAGGTGAAACACCGGAGGACAATCTTCTTCATAATACTCATGGTAGAGGACTGGCATAGCATCCGTATCCCAAGCGCAAATGTCAAGAGCGGTGGTATCATTGGAGGTGACAGCGCCGGAGACGATCTGAAAGAGCAAGCTAGAGAGGATCGGGAGGAAGGAAAGCGCTTTCCAGCTCATCGCGACTGTCTTTGAGGTCATTGCTGTGTAACGAATAAGCACAAGTAGGGACAAGCAAGAAAGGTGTTTGTATTGGAAAGTGTGTACAGTCTTTGTTGAAAAAGAAAGAGGTATACAAACTTATCAACAGGCGCGATATAGCGCGATTTGGTCGTTGTCACTTTTCACCATCCTTTCACTTCCCCGTCACCCAAGCCAGGCTGCTGCTGCACATGTTGAGTGTCAGTGAAGCCGCGGGCAGTAGGTTAATGCCGGCAGAAAGAGGAGGACAGTGAAGACATTTTCAATCCCAGGTCGTCAATACCGACAACCTAATGCGACTGCCCAGCAACCTGCGTCCTCTTGTGCATTCTAGCCAACCAAGTCTTGCTCGTGGCGATTCTGATCTTCTTACCGAAGAAGATGAAGACCAACAGGGCCAAGTCATTGGCGGCAAGTACGCCGCAGAAGATGCCTGCAATGACAGTGATATATCCATCAGTCAGGATCCAGGTAAGCAGGTCAAAGCCCATAGCAAATGAAATCGCCTGTTTGCCCAGATTCATCGCGATCAGCATTTCTGACAGATTGACAGTATAACTGTCCACAGCGTAGGCGAGCGAAAAGGTGAAGTAGAAATAGGCGCTGAAGTTGACCATGGCGACTCCAGCAAAGTATCCGAACCAGTGCAGGTTCTGTCCGGCAGTGAAGCCGTATACGATCAAACCTGCGGGTCCGATAATCATGGCTGGCAGTAGAACACCAAGTCGCATCTCAGCCTCACGGATGCCACCATTTTTCTTGGTCAAACGGGCTGCCAGAAGGTCGGACGATGTCGTAAAAGGGATGGCCAGGATATAACCAACGGCATTGCCCACGGCGATTAAGCCAGAACTGGTCTGTTAAATTTGTTAGCATCTTGTAGTATGTAGTGAAAGACAATCCCCTACCTCGCTCCAATTGTATGGCGGTGCGGTAATCTTGATGGGGAAAGTGTAGTTGAATGCGAGCGCTCCCAACCCAATATAGATACCATAGGTAGAGATGACCCAGAACACAGATGGTACGAAGAAATAGGAGAAAGATCTCAGCATCGTCATCAAAAATGGCGTCTCGCGGTCATACACGCCCCATGGCTTGAGCGTCTCGACGAATGTCTTTCGGGGAGGGATGGCTGGTGCAACCTCACGCATATCAGCGTCGATGATCTTCTCGGTCGGGTCGCTTTCCACCGCGGCGCCCAATCTCGCCTTCATCTCGTCTCTCCTGTAGTATGTCTCCTCGACGAAGAAGAACGCCAAGATGAAGAGGGTACATGCGAATGCGAATTCGACGTAGAAGAAGAGTCTCCACGAGTACCCTCCGGCAAGCATGTACCCAGCGTAGAGAGGGCCGGTGGCTCCGAGACAAAGACAGACGGTGTAATATCCAAGTCGTTGGCCACGTTCATGTAGGAAGAAAATGTCGTTGACCAATTGAACGGGAAGTGCCTCGCAGACACCAGATCCCAAAGCATGGATGATGCGACAGGCCATCAGCGTTGAGTACGAGTTACACTGAGAGCAGCCAATCAAGCCAGCGGCAAAGGCAATGATTGAGAATAGCATGACAGGTCGACGTCCGAATTTCAGGTAGGCAGGAACCAGTAGCAAAGATCCGAATCCATAAGCCAGATTAGGATACGAGATCAAGCCGGAGGCTTTTGTTGGAGAGATGCCAAATGACTCAGCATAAATGCCAATGTAGACCGACGGGCCCAACAGCGATGAATTGCCCAGGAAGGAATATGCTGCGCAAATGCACAAGATCATGGTCTTTTTGAAGTTGCCCCATTGTAGTGGATCGTTTGGATCATCGGCAGGTACAGGAAACAATGCCTGTCCGTAGCCAGTGTCGTCGCCCTCTGGTAGAAAGGTCAGGAAAAATTCTTCCACAACCATGGCCTTGGCGGGTTGAGGTTTAGCATACCTGCAGCGTTCAAGTTCACAGTTCCTGGAATAGCTTCCTCGTGGGCATGACTAGCCAAAGTCAATTCAGCAATGTAGAAGTCTTCGAATGTCACACATACCTGTGCTTCAAATGCGCAGGGTGTGCGCCATGCTCCTGGTGGTCGTGGCCGGTCATGATTGAAGTTCACGGAGGTAACTGCTGGGATGAAAAAAACTTCAACAGCTTACCACAAAGGATATAAAGTGATTCGGCCAAGTCAAAAACGTGGTGCGACAAAGTAAGACAGAAATTCCTTGACGATCCGGGGTGTGGTCGAACTGATAAAGGAAATCTTACTACCTACGGTGTCCGTCTTTCTGTCGCTCACGGACCCATTGAGACCTCTTTCATGTGCCCCGGAGGTGGCCATCAAGGACCTTCAGTGGGGCGTTGAATTGTCCTCGATGCTCAACAGGGCGGGGTCTCCACCCGCTCAACATGGGGCTGTTGGCACGGGCGACAGAGGCCTAGAGAGCCTGGCCTGCTTAGCCCCCCAGCGGGATCAGATACTCGGAAAAGACACCAGAGAGTCCTCAGGCATATCAAGAGTCTTGACTTCATCTTGCGGCTCAATTGGCCGTCAGAAGTGACTTCGGCAGTAAGTAAACCTCCGCCCCTGGGAGCAGTGCAGGTGCATGACCAGGTTGTTCGTTCCTCTTTTTGCCATCTGCACGTCCATGGGCCAGGGTTCGTTCGGACGGCGATCCTCAACAATTTACCCAGTATTGTACCGCGCCATCTGCGTCAAGTTTGACAGCCGTTTTGGTCTGGGAGATCAAACCTGGAGAACTGCCGGGATAGCAGATGGTTGCACATCGAGGTCAACTTCCCAAGACTCTTGGAATTGCAAATTGTGTCCGGTGCCTTCGCCAGATTGATCAATTGTGACTTGCTGTTTCGCCTAAAAGGGATGACTAGCCTACCGGATCTTTCGGTCGTGGTACGCTTAAAGACGCGCCGCCAAAAGCTAAAGAGTGCCACCTGGGAACGATTATGCACGGTCTGGGGCAAAATCTGGACTTGTCGCCCGGATTGGGTTTCATGCTGGATCGTGCATATTGGCCCATGATGACACGTGTAACACTGCACCGCATTCCAACGTGCGGACATGGTTGACGTTACGATGCATGAACATACAGGATTCTCAAATCAACTGCATTGAGAGGTATACACTGGATTCATGCTTGCACAGGAGACAGGATCGATCGCGAAACTCCCTTGCTAGTCTGTGACTGTGCAGGGCGTGTGACGCTGTGGCCTCGCTCATCGAATGGTGGAATACGAAGCACAGTATCTACCGACGGGCCCGTGGCTGTGTTCTCCTCGATGCGTTTGCGGGGCTATCGTCCAGTGCATGACGAGACCACGTCATGGCCGTGAGATCCTTGCGAGAACATTCACCAGGGGATCAGATCAAGAAATCAGTGAGCAGTCGAGCGGACGTTGGACAGATTGGGACGTTAGGTCGGCACACAAACGTGGAAGAGGATGATTCTGAACAGCCATACTCTTGTCATATGACATGCTACTTCTGGACTCAGCAAGCGCTTGAAATCATATCCATGCCTGCCATTATGCAACAGGCAGGGGTGTCAGCTTCAGACCCTCAACTTCTCGCCGGTAAGTAAGTGCTTAAATGCTACAAAACGCCTGAAGAGAAGGAGCAAGCTGCTTCAACCATAGGGAAATCACTCTACTCATCGCTCGCGGCTTCTACCATGCTTGTTATCACAATCGACTCTGCACTGAAGTGTCATCACTCATTCCTGTAAACGGTCAGTCATCATGAACTTGGTAGTCATCAAATTACCACATACCTTTCCATGCCTCCTCGGCCTTAACCTCTGCATCCCATCCCCAGAGGAACTGTTGCGTCTGCGGGTCATTCCATTTATCGTCACTATCGCCTCCCTGTGACAAAGCCTGAAACTTCTTATCACGAGCCTCTTGCTCAGGTCCATCCGGCAAGTGCAGGGCAGCCCGCGTCGATAGGCAGGACTGCTGAATATATTCAGCTCGTGCTTTCTGTGCCTTCTCATAGGCCTTCAGTGCGAGCGGAACCTCATCTTTCGAAGAGATCGAGGACAAGAGCACGCCTAATGAAGCCGCGTCTTCACACGCTTGCGCCGCTCCTTGAGCAACATATGGCCTAGCAAAGTCAGCATCTCCTGTCTGTTTTCGCAAAAATGGTATGCACTTACAACATGGGATGACAAGAATCACCCATCAATGCAACACTGTCTTTCACCCATCGGATCAGTGGCATATGCATGCACAACTTCCACTCCAGCACATCACCCTCTGGGACAAGGTCAAACATCTCAAGCAACTTCGGATCCCATCCTTCGTACTCCGCAAGGAGATTCTTCTTTGAGGTGACAGTTGTCCAACTCTCATCGACTCGACCACGATCGGGGTGGGCCAATGCCATGTTGTAGATTTCGTGGTTCCGTACGGGATAAGCAATGATATGTCGATTGGGTCCAATCCAGCGGATCGCCTTCTTCTCCTCGATAAACGGTAGCAGATGTGGAACCTTACTCAAAGTGTCTTTCGTCAAGACAACGCGGAAGACCGCGTCGCCAGTTGGTATTGCGACATCCTTTTCGTCGCCCAGAAGCTTTCCTCGGATCAAGGATTTGATACCATCCGCGGCGATAACGACATCTCCCTTAATCCACGAACCATCACTTAGTTTGACAGCAGCCGGACTGAATTGGACATCGTCGACTTTGGTGTTGGTCTGTAACTTGACGTTCGGTAGGGCCACTGCCTTTTCGAGCAGGGCCATTTGCAGATCTGCCCGGTGAACAACAAACTGCTCACCGTGGTCTTGTTTGATTGGGACACTGCCGAGGAGTTTGCCGCCTTCCCATCTAAGAATCTGGATAGCACCTAGCTGAACACCAGTATCTCGGACCTTCTTGCCGGCACCCCATCGGTCTAGCAGTCGCAGCATGTTGGGAGCACATTGAATGCCAGCGCCGACCTCCTGAATTTCAGGAGCAAACTCGATAATATGTACATTATGCCCTCGCTTGCCCAGAGATACCGCTGCAGCAAGACCTCCAATGCCGGCACTGAAACATGCAATGTCAGCCTCGCTCCTTCTCGGCCCGTCAATTTCCAGCGCGAACTCACCCTACTATTATAACATTCAGAGGAACCTTGGCCTTCGCATACTGCTTCTCCCTGTTCGTCTCACCCGAGGTCGCCATGGTAGCTTTCCAGGAACTGAAGTTTGAAGTTGCGAACAAGCGTCCAAAGCTCACTATTAACGACAACCTTATCTCGAAGTGACCGTATTATAAATGTCGTGCTGTTTCCGAAAGTCCTGTCAAGTTCGACGCTCGTATATTTAACGGACCGATTTGATGTTCGACCGGAGGCTTGGTGAGCACTCTTCCAGATCACTGCCAGATCCAAGCCACAACGTAAAAGCTATATTTTTTGCCTGTGGCAAGGCTTTCGGTAACAACGCGTTCTGAGATAAGCCGAGCCTCGAATGGTCGTGGGGCTCTTGCCGTCGGCAGATGATTTCTTGACCCCACGGAGTCACCCCGGGGAGAAAACAAGCTCCCTGGAGGTCAGCTTTGGGCGAGAGAAGAGGTCTGGGCGGTTTAAAGCTGCTTGGATTTCATCTGCCGGGGTTTGGGTTGTACAGTAGTACGTCGCATCGATCGGACTGCTTACACCGGATTAGGACTGCTGAATGACAAGCAGCTACTACCACTCTCGGCATTCGGACCATCTTGATTGTGTGATGATCCTGCCCAAAGTCCAGACGTCTTCAACGCATGATTTGAACTCGTTCACTTACGCCTGTAAAAGACACTGTCCACTCCAACTCGTGGAATGATACGCTGGATCTCGAAGAAGACACCGATCGAAGAGAAAGGGGGGATGACATATCCATTCCAGCATTACGCACTAATAAGTACCAAGGTAAATAGAGATAATAGAGAGAAGGTATTTCTCCATCACACGACAGATCGACCCATTTCCAGTGGCCAAAAACCCTGACCACGGTCAAGAAAAACGAGGCATGTCCTTCGTATTCCGTTGTCCCATCAAGTTCCACGCGAACCATGCAAACACCTTCAACAGTCGGGGGAAAGGGGGGAGATGCTGCCAAATTTGGTGTGATTATACAAGGAAAAAGAAGCCAACAACATAATTAGAAAGGCAAACGCTCACGAAGCGATGCTGTGATTGCCATGTCCTCCACATCCTGCACACTCGCAGAACGACGAACCGAAACAGAAGCGATGGAAAAGCAGCACCCAATGCAACATGAAGCCCCAATGCGAAAATCCAAGAACCATAAGAACGATCACTGCCCAACGCATCTCACTGTGCTCCCTGCCCGAACTGTCCAGAGTATGATGGTGATCCCGGCTTCGCTATGCAACAATCTCAATCTCCACATCCCATGTGGTATGCAAAGAAAAATGACACTCTGACTGTATATGCCCGTACCCTTGTGGCGCTGTTCTGTGATCCAAGCGGTGCGTCCTGAGAATTGAATAGAATACAATCCCTCGAAAAATGTCGCACGAAAGTGGTCGACTTCTCCTGCAGCACCTGCTGCTTCTAACATCCAGCCCGAACCTGCATGCGGGTGGAAGAAGCATCATGTTGCAGCCGTCATGAATAAACCAAATCCGTCCATGAGCACTAGGTCTCATAAAAGCGGTAGAACAAGTCCGACCAGTCCGACTAAAACTGATTCCATTGTCCACCTCCTTGACCCTGATTCTGTGGACCCGGCCAGCCGGGTTGTCCGTGCTGAGGGTTTGGCTGCATGTACTGACCAGGCTGTCCTCCCATCCCATACATTTGTCGCTGACCCATCCCCATGCCACCATATCCAGCAGCATTCATCGCCTGCAATCCTGCACCAGGCCCGTAGAGCTGTTGGCCACCGATGCCACCAGAACTGCTTTGATGATGCAGCATTGGCATTTGCGGAGGTTGCATTTGTTGCGGATGGGGAGATGCACTCGGGTGTTGACCTCCAGGCATGGGCGACGGTATCTGACCTTGCGACAGACTTGGCGAGAACTGCGGAGTACTCATGCGCTGATGCAGAGCGGGCGATTGATGAGGTTGAGGTGGTGGAGCTCCCCAGCCCTGCTGCTGCTGATGTTGTTGCTGTTGCTGCTGGCTCATTGCATGCGGAGAGAAGTTGCCACCACTGAATGGTACTTGCTGCTGCTGCGGCGGAGGCTGCGAAGCAGATTGTGAGATGGATAAGTTGGAAGATGACCGCTGATATTGAGGATGCGAAGGCGTAAATTGTGAGGGGTCTCGAGGGAACGGCTGTTGGAGACTCGGTTGGCGGACAGGAGATTGAATGGGAGGTGGCTGATGAGGGTATGATGGTGGATTCATGGACGATTGCGAAGACGAAGCTTGAATAGAAGCCGTATTCGCTTGAGTAGACGGCAGATCGTTCGAAGAAAAGCGCGGAGATGAAAATTGATGGCTTGTGGTCGGAACTTCAGGTTCTGCTGGAGGTGGTGTTGACACGGGCGGCTCATGAGGCCTTCGCCAGTAGTCTTCCACCAGGCTCCGACGGTAACGATTTTGTTGGTTGATGTTCTTGCTGAAGTCAGCCGCATGTTGTGCTTGACTAGACAATTCAGCATCGGAACTCGAACGTGTGAGATCCTGATACGGAGGGCCGGTGATGTCGTATCTGGGTCGCGCAATGTCTTTGTATCGGGAGTCGTAGGCGGGATCGAAGGATGACAGCTGAGCCATAGTCGCGGCGATGCCTGAATGTAGCGGAGGTGGCTGTACCGCCCCATAGCCGGGGCCGTTACTGTAAACGATGTCGCCATAACTGGCAGCAACATTTGCGCGTGCACTCAGCTGGTCTTGGGCGGCGGCCTCCCTGGCTCTAGCAGCTCCCGGTCGCTTCTCACCCGCGGCGTCTTGCTCAGTGAATCCTTGCTTAATCGCCTTGGCTTCCCAGTAGTCATCTCGAACTCTTCGACCATCTTTGATGACGCGGCTGCCAAACTGCCGGAACATTGACCGTGCGGTCACAACTGCTATCTGTCGCGAGCGGTACGAGTACGGCAAGATCTCCTGGCTGACGAGTTCCTCCTTCTCCTTGACGCTGGCGATGATCTTGAAGAGGGACCGATTCTTATTGAATAAGAGGTACGAATCCCGGTACTGAAGTTGTCGTGCGCATTCCGTGGCTAGCATGAACAGCTTCTGACCTCTGCCGGGTAGGGTGAATGTTCGGATCTTATATTCTCGACCACCCTGCAGATATCCTAGTCCATCGACCTTTTTCTCACCCGCTTCGTCATGTTCGCGCGGCACATATTCGTCTCCCTCAGGTTGAAGCACATCACTGGTGTGGTCGCGCACAGTCGGTAGTGCTTTGATGGTAGACTTGGGTGTCATTCGTGGTGGTGAAGTTTGGGTTGGAGTCGCTCCTGGGCCTTGGGACGGACCTTGAGATGATGTGAAGTCTCCCGACGTCCTCGGAGTCTTCGATGGGCGACCACGTTTGCGCGGCGCTACAGTGCGCGTTAGAAACACATGCTGATGAGGTCGGCGCAAGCTAGCCGAGCGCGAAGACTTACCATCGTCGTCCGCCTGTGGATATTCGCCATATTGTTCTGGCGATCTACTTCTTTTGATGCCGCGTGGGCCGGATTCTGTAGGTGCTTGCGCTATTCCACCTGTTACACACACGCGCGGTCAGCAATGCAATGCGATGGAAGCTCCGATGGGATGATAGAGAGCTGCGCTTAATGCGCAATGGATGACCATGATGAACCAGAGGCCAACAGGCCTGTTGAAGGTCAGGTTGTTGAACCAATGGAAAGATACGTACCACTAGCGTTCAAAGCTGCAGGATTAATGGTGCCTGAACCATCGCTCATGACGCCGATACCATTCAACACATGTGTAGGCTGTCGAGTCGGTGGATAGATGATGGACATTCTACGTCCGAAGGGAATGAATAGGAATGGTGGTGGTGGTCGCGGTGGTGGTGGTGGTGGCTGCGATGCGCAGGTTTCGCATCAGCACAGCACGCCCGCCAAAGAGCTGCGCAGGCAGCACAGAGCCTTGGTGACCCAAAGATTCTGAGTGGGTGCCTGCGTCTGATAAGTCCCTCGCCTTTTTTGAATAATGTGCAACGACAGGAATATTCAGGTGCAACAGCGAGCGTCGCGAAAGCGTGTAGGCGTGCAGCAATAGCGAGAAATGACGAGGGTGATGCTGGACCAGTCGCGGGCTGCGGGAGGAAGAAGAGGGTGGAGGAGACGGCAAAGGGTTGCACCAGGCTGGCAGCTCTGGGGGGAGGGTTTGAGGCAAAAAAGGCTCTTGTTGGATCGGACTGCTTAATGCCCGGTTCTGGTGTGTGGTTCTTGCTTGTGCAAAGGGTGCAGGGAAGAGGCGGAAGTGTGACCAGTTGTGTGTGAGCGAGGAGCTGGAGCAGCGGGAGATGGCGCCTTTGGGGGCTTGCAGATGCAAGTGTCAGTCAAGGTAAAAAGGTCTGTTTGGTTCTTTTTCCCTCGCTCGTGTCTCGCTGGGCGTTCCCTCAATAATGGGTCCGTGCAGTTTACAGTCCTGCAAAATGACGAGGGGTTTTGCCAGTTTTGCCGAGGGAACGGATTAGCGGCTGAATCGATCGATGGACTAGGATATTCCTGTCTCTGCAGGTGGCAAGATCGAATGCAGCTGATTGAGGTGATGATGAGGAAGAAGGACGAGGATGATTTGACGACTGAGTACACCCAGAGGGTTTCTTGTGGCTGATGGCAGAGATGCTGCTAATGCGAATCTTACGATGTGATGATGATGCTGGGATGATGATTGATGATGGTGATGATGATGGTGGCTCTTGTTGATGATGGATTGGAGCGACTCTGATGGTCTACGGCCGGGCAACTGTCAGTGTCTTTCAGGCAGTCGCTAGGTCAGATAGTAGTTGGCTCACTTAAGTTAGGCAGCAGGACCCCAGTCTATAATCGCATTGGTTTTGTACAAGGTGCCCTGTGGATCGGGATCTAAGGCAAGGTCGGCGGCGGGATTAAGGTTGAAGCCGCAACAAGATGCGCGCTCCCCAGGTTCTGGAGAGAGGCCGAGAGGATTGCTTGCGAGGGAGGGGACCACCGATACAAGGGATTGAGTTCTTGAGTGGGATGGAGGATTGGGTGAGAAGAGCGAGCCTCGCAGGACGTGTGCAGCATAAGCTGTGAGATGAGCACAGATGGGCAAGGGAAATAGGTGCGATCGTCGTATGCGAGGTAACTGAGAGGGGAATGGAGCTTCAAAAGTGTGGACAGTCGAACCAAAGCCTGTCGCGCCCAGCTCTTAGCGACTTGTCAGTCAGTCTATCATTCAGGTATTACTGATCATCGCTCTCTTTTCTTTTAGAAGATAACCCATGCGAGATTTGGTTTAGAGGCGCATTGAACTAGATAGAGAAAGAAAAGGGTGCTGCAGCTTGCAGTCAATAGACGCAGAACAAACTCCACGGGTAGACAGGGTACCAGGGTGTCAGATTTTGTGCGAAGAACGAAAGAACCATCCGGGATGATCGAATGATTACTGCAATAGGTGACTCGACCTGGGAAAATAGCGAGGAGCGGGACCCGGAGAACATACCGACCTAGGCACCTTTAAGCATTACTCACCCTGTACGTACAGGTACTGAACAGTATACTTCCCATCTGCCAACTTCTCATCTCAATCGAATGCTTTTCCAACCGAACGAAGCTGTAGTCATCATCATTTGATTGTGTGGTTAATCCCTAAGTCCTGGTATGGATATTACCCAGCAAATCACAAGCAAGAAACCATGGAAGCAATGGTCACTTTCAGGGTTGCCATTGGCATGGCTCTTCCGCTCTATCCAGCTTACAGGGCTTTTCATGAACCTTTCCCCACGAGGTCATCTGCCATGTCCTCCGATACCCTGGTCCGGTGGCGGAAATGCGTCTCCATCCTCGCAATCAGTTTGGTCATCGCTTCCTCATCCGGACTCCAAGCTTCATCGTAACTTCGTAGGATTCATAGATGACTCCCGCCCCGGTCTCAGTGGTATCCCGAAAGAGTTGTCCCCGACGTAAACATTAGGTAGCAAAATCCCAGATGTCCTTCATTCCAAGTGTGCCGTGTTGAGTCATCAAGCAGATGGAAGTTATCAGACTGTCAGCTGATACCATTGGATACAAGCACCCATGACCTCCTTGAGCACCAATCAGTCCACGTCTTTTCATCCACATCCACACCCCCTCCCTCATACCTTCCGGCTTCGTGCGCGCAAACGGAGTGATGGGCCTGATGGACTTCCCAGATCCAAGACATCATTGGTAGCCTGACAAGAGAACCTAGCTGAGCGGGCGAGCAGCGGGAGAGACACTCGTCCCGAGCTACCATGTTCTCCATCATGAGTGGTTCTTGACTTGGACAGAATTCGAGTCTCTTACGTTCACGTTGACCTTCACGATCCTTTGAGCACAGGCCATGCTTGAACCCCTCGGCCAGGCGCGAACTGCACCCTTAATGTTGTTTCTTGTCTCTTACGTGACAAAGCCACCCTTTTCTCCACGCTTCAATGGATCCACCGAAGTGTTCACAATGGATAGCGCTTACCGTTCGTGGAGTTTAGCCGTAAAGCTTACAGGCAATGTCAAGGTTGGAACAGGTGCTTTTTATTAGGAAGATGTAAACACCAGAGGAGAGTGCGACGCTGCATGCCGCCTCCTCTGAAGGACTGTGCAATAATGATTGAGATGGCTGAAGCATTGGGAGGAAAGCGTGGAAAGCTTATTAGACAACACCGACAAAAAGTACATTCACTGGCATCACTGCACTCATCCATGATGGTCCAAGCGTCAGAATTGACATTCCCAGGCTGCCAGGAATACTAGTCACCTGTCTTGTAGAGGCCAGTCAGGCCGTGGCTTGTCGTTGGGCTTGCACCATTACCAATTGATGCATGGATATCCGGTGCGTGCGAGGCGACACTCCAAATGTAAGCACTCGATAGTGCTGTTGACTTGATTACTTGATTGGCAACTACCTGAGA
>JAVRRU010000052.1:0-144833 GCA_035928005.1 Exophiala sp. CCFEE 6388
AACCTGCCTGATTGGTACACGTGACAATGCAAGGCAGAAGAGCGGAGCGTGACAGGTTCTGCGGGGGGCCGTGCCTCTGGTCGAATTTCTCGGGAGAAGAACTCATTGAAAATGGCGTAGTCTTCGGGATTGGGCTTGACCATTTCTTTCATGCTGTCCCAGAGTTGGAAGCTGTCGAGGAATGGCTTGATGTGGGCTTTGGATTCGGGGGAGTCGTATTGCTTGCCCATTTTGACGCTTTGTTCTTCGAGAAGCTTTTCGACCTTTTTGGCGTGGAGGAGTTTCTCTTGCTTGGATCCATAGTACAGGAAGTGCTGCAGTAATGGGTCAGTCGTGGTCAAGATATCGGCGAGCTATCTTCTAGCATACCATGCCTAGACGGACATATACACTTTTGACTGGTTAGCCATGGTGTCAGTATGGGCATCACAATCTACTCACCTCATCTGTTCGTATGACTTCTGGCCAGTCTTGCGGTCGATGACGTAATTGCCAAAGTGGTAACGGTTCTCGTAGTCGTCGAGCACCGAATCTGGGAGAATCTTTTTGAGCCATGCGTGAGACTTTTTCTCATCTGCACCTGCATGGATATGCTCTAGAGGAGGGATGGGGTGGTCTGCTGCAGCCGTGGTTAGAGAGTCCAGAGCGGTAGCTGAGGCTTTGATATTGGCCTCGTGTTGAGCTTCGTCGGCCATGTTGGATGTTATGATTGATTCGTGGCGGTGATGTCAATGAAGATGTGAAGAGTCGAGGGTTCAATAAATGTATAAACGTCTTTGATGCTATCAAGAACAGGATATGGAGTGAAACTATCAGGGCAGCATGCGACTTAAACGTGGCCCAGTCAAGAGGATCGCGGATCTGCTCGCGTGTGTTGATCGTGCTGCGTCATCAGAATGCGTCAAACTTGGAGATGGGTCATTTCTCTGACGTCTGTGGCCTTTGTCAGTGTTTCATCTTCCAGTCGACATGGATGATTATCTCGAGGCGTCAGCCAATTGATCCATCATAGAATGTAGAGCAACCTCAAGAGCCCTGTATCACAGTATGTATGCCGTTGACTGCGATCACAATGGCTTCACGACTGCAGAGAAGCGAAAAATAGAGTTGGTACTTAACGTGTTAAGCTCCACGCCATAAAGCTTGGTTTCCTTGGCGTCAGCCAGGTACCTTTTGCCATTAAAGCTCTTTCCACAGTTCATCATCGAAGACTTACAGTACTTTACACTACTGTGCTACATACTCCTTCATGTCACTTCAGTGCCTGTCTACTGAGGCATTCCATGCTGTCGCTGCGACACGGCTAACAATGAAGATGTAAGCAAAAGTTCATCCCCCGATGTCCTTGAATATCCTCTTCTCGCCGAATTCTGCCATACTCGTTCTGAGATGGTGAGACAACCTCAGTCACATCTGGCCAATATGAGAATGTAGTGGTGGCATAGGCCGGGAAACAGCGCCGAGGTTCTGCAGCGCAAGGCCCGTTGACCTGGAGAGTCGCCCAATGATGTGGGTATGGTGGCCTGGAAACCCCGGCCAAGTGAAATGCGGAGGCAGCCCCAGGCACCTCACTCCGGCTCTCGGCTATCAAAGCCCTCATCCCCGCAAAGCTACAATGTCCTTCACCCCCGAATGCTGCAAAACAAGCTTCACGTCGTCCGCTCGGGTCACTAGACGGATCTTGACACCGAGCAATTAAATCAAAATGTCAGAATTACCCAACTTCGACAATTTCTTCGACCTGAGTGGGAAGGTGGCACTGGTCACAGGCGGTGAGATCCCGTGACAAGGCTCTTACCATACTCAACTAACTTTGCAGGCTCTCGAGGTCTGGGACTTCATACAGCGACCGTCTTTCTGAGAGCAGGGGCGAAAACAGTGTTCATTACCGCGAGAAAAGCGGAAGGCACTCAAGGCATCAACCAGGCGGTCGACAAGTCGAATGCCCTTCCCGGCATCAAAGGCAAAGCAATCGGAATCGCCGCAAATGTGGCCCAGGAAAAGGAAGTCCAAAGATTGGCTCAACAAGTGAGCGACATCGAACCAAAACTCCACATTCTGGTCGCCAACGCAGGTGCAACCTGGGGTGGTCCGTTCGAGACGACGCCAGATTGGGCCAACCAAAAAGTCTTAGACTTGAATGTTCGAGGTGTGTTCAACGTCGTGCGATCGTGAGTATTATTGGCTCGAGGTGCGATCGCTTGTTGAACCTCCTTGATAGGTTCACGCCACTCCTTGAAGCTGCTGGAACCCCACAAGATCCAGCTAGAGTGATCGTCGTCAGCTCGACAGCAGGTGTCAATGTCCCACATGTCGGTGAACACGGCACCATCATGTACTCCGCTTCGAAAGCCGCGGCTCATCATCTTGCGCGCAACCTCGCGGTTGAGCTTGGTCCCAGGAACATCACAACGAATACTGTTGCCCCTGGTTTCTTCCCGTCCAAGCTGGCAAACGGGCTGATTGAGATTCTTGGTGGGGAGGAGGACCTCAAGAAGACCAATCCTCGAGGCCGCCTAGGCCTTCCAGAAGATATTGCCGGGGTTATGCTCTTCCTTGCTTCACCGGTAGCAGGATATATGTGAGATATGCCCAAATCCCTCTTTGGTCAGGGACTAATCTTGTTGCAGTAACGGCGTGGACATTGAAGTTGATGGAGGTGCCCGCCTTTCTCGAGGCAGACTTACGAAGCTCTAGTGTTACAGCCAATGAAGGAATATTCCATTGATTATTAACATCCAAGAAATTTGATTCAGTCTGTCGCCACTTTCGCCGACCCAACATACTTCCCATGCTTGGACAAATGAGGAAGAATCCTCTTAATCCCCTCAGCCTTATTACTCGTCGAACTCGCAGGTCCCCGCGGGCCCGGATCATTCAACAGCTCGACCTCCCTCCAATTATCAATATCACAAACCTCTAGGATCGTGCCAGCCTTGTACTTTCCGTCCGTGAGCAGCGCAAACATAGCCTTCGCGATCTCTTCTGGCGGCAGCAGGAAATCTTTGCTCATATCCAAGAACTTCATACTCTCAGGATGATCCGTAAACAGCGGCGACCCGACAACTCTGAACATACATCACATTAGCAACATCGCTTTCACACTCACCCTTTCTGGAGACTGCAACATCACTGAGCACTGTACAGCCATGCAACGTCGCAGGGAGTTGAGGGGAGCTTACCCCGGTGCCACTCCAACGACCCTTATCCCGGCGAGGTCCTGCAAAGGCGCCATCCCTCTCACAAAACTGGAGATCCCATGCTTACTCGCCTGATACAAAGGTGTAACAATACTCGACCGTTGCGCCGCAATACTGCTCGTATGAACAATCGCACCGCCTTTGCCCGCATCAACCATATTCCGGATCGCCAGTCGTGAAGCTTTAATAGGATGCACCAGATTGACGTCGAGAACTTTATACCTTGACCCTTCGTCGCTATCAACGTCGTCCCAGAACGTATTACTGTTAGGCTCGTATATCCCTGCGCCAGGCACAACGATATCCGGAACGGCGCCGAATGTTTCGCGACATACAGTGAATGCGCGTTCCAATTGTTTCCAATCTGTTACGTCGGTTTGTTGGAAGACGGGCTTATCAGATTCGAGTGTACCGAGCCATTTCTTAGCGTCGGCGTGGAGGCCGATGTCTGCGATGAGCACCTTAACGCCAGCGTTGTGTAGGAGTTTGACGAAAGCAAGGTTGATACCTGAGCCGCCGCCTGTGACGAGGGCGATTTTGCCACTGAGGTTCTCCATAGTCTCCGTATTGTTCGCTTGTAAGGTTGAGGGTGGTGGAAGGAGAAGCCAACTGTGAGCCTTGTCGTTCATATCGGCCTCGACCTACGGCTTTAAGTGGCTTGACCCCTGTGCGGAGGATCCCCACAGCCTAAGGGCCTCTTGGACCTCGGCTGGATGGGTGTTGGAGTACAAACCATAAAGCCGTGCTTGCACTATCTCGCATCGCTGTCTATCATCCCCTCACCAGTTGTCGCCACGTTCATTCTTGGGCATTGGTTATCGTTGAGGTGGCATGAACCGCCTTGCTACAAGTATAAAGGTGCTGAGAAGTCTTGCCTGATTCGACATGACTCGATCAGCCACGGCATTGGCGCACAGTTTCATCTGCTTTCGACTATTATTAAAATCTACGTAACCCCAAAATCTGTTATCAGACATGATCCAACCTTGTCCAAATGGCTCATCCATCCTTCCTCACACCCTCAGTGCACCGAATCGTTCCAACAGATCTGTCGCTGCTTGAACACCTTCCGCGGTCTGATGATGTCGACCGCCAACAGGAGCAGCACATTGCGGACACACGGCCATTTGCACCGGCATGCCGCACTCCCCCACAGTAAAAGGATGACCATTCGCACAAGTGTACCAGTGACCAGTCGCTCTGAACTCTGTGGACATTGCTGCCATGACTTCTCTCCATTCGTCTTCTCTTACAACCGACATGAACGTGGAACGTTGAAACATTTGCTCGACCGCTTTGACTTCGGCAGCAGCGTGGCGCGTCTGACCAGGAAACTGATTGCAAAGTGCATTTGTTTCGCTGATGCACTCCTTGGCCTTTGTTCGCAGCTTCTCTGCATCCGTAGCTCGCTTGCTGTACATTGACTCAGCAAGGCAAAACTGAGCATTAAAGATATGTGCTTCGACTCGAATAAGTGGCTGATGTGCTTCTTGTGCCGCAGATCCAAGCTGCTCGCAAGCGAGCCGGCTGGACTCGCAGTTGATATCCTCCACCTTAGATCCCGAAAGATCCAAGAAATCGGACAAAATCATGATGTCGCATCTCATCAGCAGCGACGTCGCCCGCAAGGTCTGACGGGTCTGCAATACTGCGGGTTCAAAGATCATGTCACTTTCCGTCTTTCTTAGTTTTCGTGCATGCTGCACCATGTCCCAGACACGTTTGAATGGTTGTTCCTGAAGGTCAACATCCCGCAGGTACTTGGTCAGCTTTCCACGCAGCCGCAAGGAGTCTGAATACCGGGATCCACCTGTAGTTTTTTCGATGATATTCAGCTGATGGGCAATGGTTCCTGTCAACAGGATCCCGCTACCTGCAGGCGGAGTTGACTTCTTGCCGGACAAGTCCATCGTCGTGGTCAAATGCTGCTGCTGCTCATAAAGCTCTTGAAACAGTTGCAGGTATACCCGCTCGGCAGTGGTGATGAATTTCTTCGTTGTTTCGTCAATGAGTGCTCTCCGCACAATGCGCCCGTAGCGCGATAAGGTTCGCAAAGGGCCACGACAGCTGCTGCAGACTTCCAATTCGTTTAGCGAGAAGGGCGTATTTGATTCAGTAATGCCAACGATGATCCCATTTTGGTCAGTCTCGTAATGTTCCAACATCGCCATTTGTCCATCCATGCTTGACAATGTCAAAATGTGACCACATGGAGGGATCAGGCACGGCTCCTCTTCGAGATCAATATCACTGAACTTTTTGAGCTCGATCAGATCCACGATCATTTCTTTGACGTCCTCGGGGGCGCAAATCTGACAGAATCTCGCAGAAGGGCACTCCTCGCCACAGACACTAGGACATTGATGGCCACATCCCAGCACGCTTGTGCAGCGTTCGGAACATGGAAGCCAATCACAAGGAGCGGCGCAAGGAAGAGTGCACTTGCTGTGAGGGCAGGCTGACGGACAGATTGCCTCGGCACAAGGAACACAGGGTTCGCAGCAGAGTTTACTGCACTGGGAGTGGCAGCATGACACTTGGCACGGCTTTTGGCATGGAGGGCAGTCGGCGTTCCCATGACAGGCGACTTCGCAACGGTGACTGCACGTATGATGGTTTCTTCCGCAGGCTTGCTGGCAGGTACCATGACTCTCCTGGACAAGGCGACCCTCCTTCCTCGCCTTACACAAGTGGCAGGGCTTTTGGCAGGTGTGGTCACAGGCGAGGATCGTTCCACATTGCGCCTTGCAGATGTAGTGTTCTGAGTCGACATCAATGCAGCAGTCAACTTGCACGACGTGATCGCAACCAGGTACAACCTTGCGAACAAGATCTCGGCAAACGACCAGAGTGGGATTTTGCGCTTGCCAACAGGGCAATGACCGGCGTTGATGGCCACAGGCAAGGGTGATGTCGAGCTCATCTACCCGTTCCTGGCAATTCCGTGGACAGGGGTCGCCGCACCGATTTGGGCACAGATGCTCGCAACCTCCCAATGGTCTTGGACAGTCCTCCAAACATTTCACTGCGTTGTGCAGCATTTCTGAATGACATTTACTGAGACATGCATGACCACAAGATAACCTACCCGGGCACTGCAAGTTGCAGCCTCCTTCGGGTGCGAAAACGTGAAAGTCTTCGGGTTTCGAAACAGGAAACACATTTTCCGGATGGCGTGCACATTCAAGCTCCAGAAAACGGCCAATGCTATCATTCGCACGCAATGTTTCGATGACGGATGCCCACATTTGCACATGACCTGAAGTGCGTGAATTACCGACAATGTACATGCCATGCTTTGCTCTGGACAATAGAACGTTAATCCTGTTCGAAGTCCGCAGGAAGCCGCACTTTCTTTCATCATTGCTTCGTACGAGGGAGATGACGACCACTTTCGCTTCCTCCCCTTGGAAGTTGTCGACCGTGGAAACTTTCATGGCGTTCAGGAGAGATGTCTTCCGTAGGGGTCGCCATGACGCCTCTGTCTGCGTCGTTTCTCCAGAGCCAACGGCTTGTCTTTCCAAGTCAAGGACGTCTCCTTCAGTCAGAGATATCTCGAAGGAAGCCTGCAACACTTTCCGGATTTTCTGTAGCTGTCCAAGATATGGCGTTAATACTGCAATATCACTTGCTTGGTATACTCCTTGTCTGACAAGATGAGAGACTAGAGCCGTTACCATATCGACTTCGAAAGCATTTGAGTGAGAGGCCGTATCCTCCGCTGCGTCTTCGTGTCGATCATGGTCCAGCCAGAAGAGTCGCTTTTTCAGTCCGAGAACGCGAGGATATTCTTCGACAACAGGAGAATCAGACAACTGCGGATATAACGTGTCGCGAATCAATCTCGATATGGATGGATGCATTCGGCGTTGGATTTCCAAAGTGCTGAACGGCAAGGCTTTGGCGGATGAGCTGGAAGCGGTAACGAGTCTTTCGAAGAGGGATACATCCAAAGAATAGCGCTGTCCAGCCTTATTTTCTCTCGAGAGCTGGTAACTTTGAATTTGAGGTGGTAACTGCAGGTGGTCACCAATCAAGATGGTGTGCTCAAGAGAGGGAAGGAGTGCTGTGAGGATGTGTGCTTCCAAGACCTCGCCGGCTTCCTCACAAAGGAGGACTTTCACATTCAGCTTTCTCAGGAGAGGCAGCGATCTAGCCAGACCGGATGTCGTGATGCCAACAATATTTGCTTGCTGCAGACAACGTAGGTCAACGCTTGTCCGCACCCCTTCGTAGATCTGCTTGTTGGAGTGGTAAGTATCCAACATGTTGCATAGCTTCTCACACAGCTCTCTTTCTAGCTCGTCTTGCCAATGATGATAGATCCGCTGTCTTTCACGATGGCTCATGCCATTGAGATTGACGTCGACAAGGACTTCAACTGGACGAAGCTGGCCTCCACGAACACCCCCACGAAGCCAGTCTTTCAAAGGAGTAGCTTGGTTGTATGTTACTCGTTGGAATCCATCTTCGTCCTCCTCGCTGAAAAGATAGGCGTGGTGTTCGGGGTAGTAAGCTTCCAGGTAGGACTCCAAAGTTTCAACATCCCCAGACCGTGAAAGTGCCTTGATGAAGGATGTGATATCTTTCTCATCCACCTCAAGTTTTGTTCTAGATTCCCAGTTCTGCTGTTTCTCGGCTCTTGTAAGGTCAATCTGACTTGCAAGTGCACGTAGAGTACATTGCTCTAGCACTTCAGACTTGGATCTAGACCCCATACGGATGACCTGAGTGACATTTTGACGTACAAGATCCTCGAGCAACTGATCCAAGGCATGATTTGTGTAGCAAACGCAAAGAATTGGGCCAAGGTTCGCACGTTCCCGTATGCCTAGGAGAGTCTTGATCAGCGCCACACCTGTGAAACTCTTGCCCGTGCCTGGTGGGCCCTGAATCAGTGCCAATGAACGGTTGAGCGAGGCAAGCAAGGCATCGGCCTGACCTTTGTCAAGGATCGAGTTACTCCGAAAGGAATCGTGGTTCGAGCTGTCATTAATAGCAACTTCCAACGGCTGCTGATCCTTCATGACGCAGCTCATATCAAATGTAAATCCCCGCCGCATCGCATAATCTGGAGGTGCAATTCCGGTATCGTCGCCGGCATCTGAAGGCACAAGGTGCTCCGCAAAGGGCAAATCCGGAGCTTTGAGCATCATCTGAAGAGCCCGAAGTGTTGGCTCGAATGCTGGAAGCAGTACACCTGGGAACTCAACAATCTTGTAAGCTGACGGGGAAGCATTTTTCAGCATTTTCAAGACCACCTCCACTTTTCGTCGGTCTGGTTCAAGCAAAGCGACGTTAACGAATCCGTACTGGGCACTGGTAAACAAATCAACCTTCTCAGCCTCCGATGTGCCACTTTGGTCAGTGCTTGAAGCGCTCATGTCTGCTGAACCTGGTTCTTTGGGAGCTTTCGCGGACTTCGGCTTAATAACTGAGCAGAACATGACAACACCATGGTTTGACAGTATGCAGATCAAAGCATCGGGTTGAAGGCGTTTGGACCGATCCCACCAGTCACTCCTTGCCGCGACGGAGAGTTTTTGAAGATGTGCGTGTTGGTCGAAGCGGACGGTGAGAACAAGGGCTTGCCACATGGAGAAAGATAGGTCAGTCACGTGGGCGTTATCATAAGTCAGTTTCCTCAGCCCTTGTCCCTTAGCACCGTCTGCATTGTGGTAGGCTGCGTCAAGCTCATGACGAATGGCATCTCGAAGTTGTCCCACGGTATCTTCACGCAATAGCCTGAAATGGCGATCTAGAAGTCCTGCGACGCCCGGGAGATGCCAGTCTTTGGGATCTGTGGTAGGGAGGTATTCAGCACGGGAAGCTCTGATCTCGTCCGATGTAGGCATTATTTGAATGTCGTACGCGTTCATATGATCATTGTCGTGCCGCGGGCCATCTCTGGAGAGTGTGCCTGGAAGGTCTTGGTCAAACAAGAAATGTGCTGCTGAATTCGTGGGTTGATTCAATATTTCAGGCGCTCCCAGCTGTCTTCCAAGGGCCAGGCGAGTGTTGATTCGGTTCATGGTCTTCCTCAAATGACGAGCTTCACTTTCATGAACTGTGGAAACGATATCCGAAAGTGACTCTGCTATTGCAGCAAGATCTTCATTGACGAGGGCATGAGTGTTCGAATCGATGATGTTAGAAAAGGCTGAGACAATAGGCTCAACCTGCGAGGCAGCTGTTTCGTTTTGGGAGCTGTGCTCTTGCAAGATAGCTGCGGTGGTGCTGAAGAACTTGACTGTGCGCTGGCCTTGGGCTCCATAGAGGAAATTATTGATTGTGCCAAGAGGTACGTCGAGCAACGTAGAAGTCGAAACGCGCTGGTGTGTTATGCATTTCAGGAATGGGATGATCTGGTCTTTGAAGACCTTTTGACGTTGTTCATGGCCCAGTCCGTCAAAGTGCCGATCTGACAGCTGTTTGATCCGATGTAAACCACCATTGTTTGCCAGCAACAGTACAGTCTCTTGCATGGTGCCGACGTCTGCGTCGAGAAGTGCTAGGGCATGTTGAAAGAACCTTAGAGGCAGAGGCGATGGTCCGGCGTGGTTCAAGTCTCGTGGGATGTAGGATCTCCATTCACGGAATCTGGTACTGGAATCGTTTCTGTCTCGCTGGGAGGTGTCCGCCTGATCCCTGATCGTATTTCCTGGGTGTTGGGTTGCACCGGAAGCTGTGATGTGGGAGAATCTACAGTTCTCGCCATAGCGGCAGCCCTGTGGTGTATCAAAGAATCTACAGAGACCCCGACGTGGCCTGGAAGTCCCATAGCTTGATGCCATTCTAGGATCAAGATCAACTTCAGTGCAGCACCAATCGGTAGAGCGGGAATTACCTTTTTCCACAACTTGGGAATATGATACCAAGCCAGCGATGAGAGATCGATGTGAGAGTGAGTTTTGAAGATTAGAAGATGGATAGGAGGGAAGACCACGATGACCATGACTTGGAGGGATACTGCCGTTTGATGATTGTCTCTCATCACTGCCTGGATCCACCGGAGTGGTGTTCGACTTCAGCTGCACCCTCTCATAAGTGAGCAAGTGAGCCTATGTCGGAGCTGTAACAAAGAGCAAACACATCAACCAGTCAGCTGCTGCGTTTACCCGTCAGCATCCACGCTAAAGTGGCCAGCCATGCCTGAACCCCCAGCAGAGGGAAGTCCATCGTTAGTAGACTGACTCAAACTCTTCAAACTCACCCTATGCAGGTGGCATAGATTTATACTCAGAGAAGCACGAATCATGATGTTAGCATCAAGAGACGTGTGAGCATTGAGGGCAGGGTTAGCGCAGCATCACATGCTTGGTAGCAATATCCAACGACCACAACATTTGCGGACTGGTGACGGAACGGCGGAAGCAAGTCGTCAGCATGTGCAGGTACGGTGCAGGGTCCAAGTGACGACGACATATTGTCCAGACTGGCCCAGGGAAAGCCATCTCTACCATGCAGGAAGCCGTGAGGACCAAGATTGCATGTAGGCTCGATTGAGTGTTGAACTGCCATCATCTCCGGCCGGTTTTGTTACAGGCCAGAGATTCTTCTGCTCCAAAGGGAACACAAAGAACAAGAGGGAATCATTTCCCGGTGCTGCATGGCCTGGAGTGCCAGTGTAACCTTCTCCTTTCCCAGCTAGGACCTGAATATGATACAAGTGAGGGTGCCCACACTTGAGATAGATTGTTCTGAGGTTCAAGCAGGTCTGAAAAGACAAATACTGGATATCCAGTAGTGCAGAAATAATCTGAGAGTGCCACTGAGTGCCAAGCGCGCCAATATATCTAGGGAACTACGCTGCGACAGAAGGACTCCTAATCCGTAACGTCGGTCTAGCAAGGATTCAGGTGGAGGGGCCTTCCATCTACAAGTCATATCACATCTAGCATAGTGAGGAGGAGCGAACCGCAACCAATCATAAAAAATGCTTGTTGGGATTCAGGCGTTGCCCCTTTCTATCAGAGCATGTCTAGTCATCGTACTCTCTGTAGCCTTCCCTTGACAACGACCTTCACTCCTTGCCGATCTTTCGCATTGCCTCCAGGAATCTATCTTCGAACAAGTGGGCCGATGTGTGCTGGTAGACCTCCTTCTCTGTCATGACCTTCTTGCCACATTCTGGACAACCTTGAGCAAATGTCGTTGCCGAGAACGGATGCGACCTGGTGCAAACCTTCAGGTGGCCAACCTCATACTGTGACCAAACCTTCTCAACCTCTCGAGCCTCGTCAGCATTGACACCCGGTATCCGCAAGTTGTCCGTCACAACGCTCTCGCGCTTCAATAGCTGCCCGAACTCTGTAGCAGACGCCATGAAGGATTTATGAGAATCAGGATAGTGCTCGCAAATCTCGGAAACCGTGTTCAATTTGGCCTCGATCGCATCATCATCGCTGGATGAGAGTTCACTTTCTTGTGGCACACCAGATTGGGACAACTTGGATCTGATAGCCTTAGCAACGAGACCAAACTGGATTTGATGCAGTCGAATCTCGGTGTCAATGCGCGGGCTGGTGCTGACAATCTCATTGTCAAGAGCCTCCTGGCAATATTCGATGCAGGCCATGGATTCTTTGTGGGCGTACTCCAACATCTTCAATCCTTGTCGCTGAACACCCAAGGAGGGATCTTGAAGACCAAGGAGATGGTCTGCCAGTCGTAGTGTGTCGGAAAGGCGAACACTAATAACCCGATATTCCAACACATCAAAATGATGGTGGAACATGAAGACGTATGAACCCACAATGTTTGGGAATACTTCATGTTGCTTGCCAATGTCGCGTTGAATGCGATCGATGACTTCTTTTCGATATTTCACGATGGTCTTTTGTACATCGAGTACTTCACGGTTGCGTCGAAGGATAAGAGCAATGTTCCCTTTTGCGGCCAAAGGATTCGGTCGAATGTCCTTAACAAGCGAATTGAATGTATCGGCCAGTTTCTGCTGCACGACATCGATTGCGGTCGCATATCGATGCATCTTCCGCCCCATCTTTGCCACCAAGCGGTCAACAACATCTTCAATACTGCCACGTTCAGAAATGGCTGCAAGACAACACGACATATCTGATGATGCCGGGGTGGCCACTGGTTTGACACACGGGTCACAGACGTCCGAACAACGATTCTTACAAGGACCATGCTCGCAACTCTCGGTACATGGTGCAAGACACGACTTGGGACATGGCTTGCCGTGATGACATCTTGCCATGCAAGGATGACCGCACGGTTTGGGGGCCTCGCAAACCACCAAGCAGTGTGGGTGTTCGCCCTTCTTCTTGCAATTTTGGCATGATCCACGGCATTGGTGACCACAGTCCAAGATATGAGAGCAGGCCTGATCGCAGGACAATCTCGCCTCCGGATCTTCTCCGCAGCGAATATCAAGTGCATGGCCGCAATCCAGAGGCTTCCTCATGATGACGATTTCGCACTTTGCCACTGTGCCCGAGCAGAGAGCTTTACCTGGGTGTCCGCAAGAAAGAGTGATCTCATCAACAGATTGATCACATGGTCCGCAGGTCTGATAGCATAGTTTAGGACATTCATGTCCACAGGGAAACACCTTCTTGCAAGGCTCCTGGCATACGAAACGAGCGTGGAGTTGGGGTGGATGGCATGATTCCCGGCATTCGTGTCCACAGTCGAGGCGCTGCCCGCAGATAGCCGAGCATGCTGGCACAGCGTCAAAATCAGACGGTTGTCCGACAGCATGGTGATGCTCGCGGTGGACGGTGCAGCAGGTCATGAGGGATGCGCCAATCCGGCCGTTGAAGATGGAAATGATCTGTCTCCACATAGGGACTTGAGACAATGTCTGGGAGTCCCCAATGATGTAGAAGCCATTTTGAGCTCTGCTGCAGGCAACGTTGATGCGGTTCATGGTCTTCAGAAACCCAGCCGATCCTCCGCTTCGGACAGTGCTGAGTATGATAATTTTGGCCTCTTCGCCTTGAAAATTGTCGACACTGGCAACTCTCAACATGTCGCACATTGCGATCTCATCCTTGGTTATTTTGCCGTCATCACCCAGGGCAAGAATTTCTTCGTCGAGCAGTAATTCTCGGTCTTTGTCGCTGAGCCAGATGTCGCAGGTGGTCGACAAGCGTTCACGGAGCTTCGATAGTTGTCCAGAGTACGGGGTCAAAACTGCGATATCTCCTTGGTCGTATGCACCACCTCTGAGCAAATAATCGACGAGACCTGCAACCATCTCGACTTCATGCAAGTTGACATGAGACTTCAAGTCGTCTGCTTCGAGCTCTGGCATGCGATGATCCCACCAGAACGTTCTCTGCTCAAGACCATGCGTTGAAGGTCGTCCAAGGGTCGTCTCATGATCTTGCAAATACGGATAGGTGATGCGAGTGATATTCGCAATATCTGGATGCATGCGGCGCTGGATGTTTAGCTGACTGATTGGGATTGCTGAGACTGATGGGTCCCTGGGGAGCATAAGCCGCTCAAGCAATGACTCATCCAATCTATACTGCAAACCAGTGCGAGTCTCCAGGCTCAACGCCTGTTCGTTGGTTTCGGGTCGCAGTTGAAGAGGGTCACCAATGAATATGGCGTGTTGAACGGTTGGAAGCAGTGAACACAGGGTGTGGGCTTCCATGACCTCGCCTGCTTCTTCACAAATCACTGTTTCGATGCCAACAGCGAGCAATTGTTCCCACCTGGCCGCACACGCAGTTGTCGTCATGCCAATGACATCGTGGCTGTCCATAATTCGGACCTCTCGGTCATTATTCAACCGCTTCATTTCGCGTGCAGAGTCCTGGAATTCAAAGTAAAGTGCCGTGAGCTTCGCAGCAAAATGTTCTTGGTCAACTTGTTCCTCCCAGGTACGCAGAAGAGCTTGACGTTCTCCGTAGGGAAGGGTCCAGACATTGTTGTCTCCAGCGCTCTTGCTTTGACGCTCGGTAAAGTACGATATGTCCAACAATATGGCTTCGACCTCTTCCGAAGGAGTCCTGTCACGGTTCAGAGATACCTCGTTCAGTCTCGTAGCGAGTTCAACGTGCAAATCCCGTAAGCTCTTCAGATCGCCGCCTCCAGACCAGTACTCAAAGGTGAAAGCTTTGGCAAGAGAGGACGCGGCATTGGTGGTAAGCTGTGCATGTATTTTTGGGTAGTGCTCGAAAAGGATCTCCTCGACGTAATGCCATGGCACGTTTCCAGTATGGGCCTTGGAAGAGATTGCTGGAATGCTGTCAGCACTTATCCGAAACAATTCGAGGATGATCACAATTACCTTTACACATCAGGTCCAATTCAGAGAAAGTCTCCTTCTTCCGTGTCGCGTAGACATTCATGAGTTCTGCTTCGTCTTTCGTCATCCGAACTTTACGTCTCCGAGTTTTGAGATTGATTTGGTCGGTCCATTCTTCTTTACTACCAGACCCAATCCGCAATAAACCGGTCACCCCAGCATCACGCAGATCCTTGAGGAAGCTGTCGAGAGCGTGGTTTGTCAAACACACGACCAGGATAGGCTTTGGATTCCGCCGAGAGGGGAGAATGGCTTTCGCAAGCTGGACACCCAGATAGGTTTTGCCACAGCCTGGTGGACCTTGGGTGAACGCAAATTCACGCAGTAGACTGTTTCTGAAAGCGACCGCCTGACCCTCATCGAGTGTCGTGTCGCGTTTGAGAATGTCGAGGGCGGTATCCCGGGACAGATCCTCAAGAGACATTGAGGTGCTGCGGCTGGAGGGTGACACAACGTTACTGAGATCGTACTTGAAGTCAGATGATGCAGTAGTATATGCAGGGGGAGGACAGTCCATGATGGGAGGTTGTCCTGCCGCGAGATTCTGCTCCATTGTAAGCCAGGCGTCAATCTGGTGCATCGAGGGTGCGATATATCTTGTGAATGCGAAGTCCGACTCTTTCATTTCTTGAAGACGTTTCAAGCAGTGGTAGAACCCTACAAATAGGACTTTTGGGAACTCCACAAGTACCAGTTCAGTATGCTGGCGAAGGCCCAGACCAAGACGGCAAAGTTGGTGGACATCATCGCGGGTGCTGGTGGGAAGAAATGCCAACTGAACGGCGGCTCGATGACCACCACCATCGAAATTGTCCATGGAAAAAGTGGATTGTGACAGGCTGACCTCGAGGAAGTATATTGAGAGCTCCCTTGTCGAGTGATCTAGTTGGAGCAGAGCGACAAGCATGCCTTCTTGGAATCGACCACAATCGTACATGAGGCGACCTCTCATGAAAGATGGGCAGGTATAGCTTGCACGAACGACCATTGACTTTGTCTCGTGAGCCAACAGCTCCTCCACTTGAACATGCGGGTAGAGGAAGTACCGGTTGCCGGCGAGTGTTTCATGTCGGGTCTGGTTGTAGTCTGGAATCTGCGGACGACCAGTGACATCGACGTTGAGAAAGGAAGTCTGAGCGGCAGAATAGCATATGTCTCGTATGGCCTCAATGCTGTCGTAGCGGAGCTGACGGAAAAGTGAATCCAATACTCTTGCGGGACCATTGGGCAGTGGGTTATACGAGCGCAGATCTTTCTTCGGCATGTAGATAGGACAGTCTACTGCAAGTATCTCGTCGATTGTTGGTAGTATTCGGATCTCTCGATAGTCGACTTCATCGTTGTCGTGGCGAGGACCACCAGATGAGATTTCACCTGGACCATCATCCGTGAATGATGGCTGAGGGCGAGGGCTTGAATTGAGGACATGAAGAAGGGGGGTGGCAGGCTGCAGACCTCCTGTAGCAGCGCGACGACGACCTCTGATCGTCACCATAGTGAGTGTTGATTGTAATGGTGTTCTGAGGAAGAAGGTAAGGTGAAAAGGATAGGAAAATCCCTAAATTTGTCTTCCCATTGAGTTGGGGCGCACTTCAAACATACTGCTTGGCACGACGAGGCAGTCACCATCAGAACTTCACCTCCATCCAATCTGGCAGAAAGTTTTCGCTGCGTTGACTCGCAGTCTCCCTCCGAACGCATCGGCGCTTTCCTCCCAGGTCCAACTCAGGCCTTCCTCACGTATAACTAACTAGCCCATGCATGTTTCCTCAGGCGGACGACCATGAAGACAACGGTACCCACATACTTGATACATACAGCATCCTTCCCATGAAGCTGATCATCGCTGTCTCCTATGTTTTGCCCTTCGAGGACTTACATTTCACCCAGGACTTTGCTTATCCGTCACCAGTGAGGATCCTTCCGCGAGCAATTCCAAACTACCCATGATTTCGGCCTGGAACATGGTGTCCCTTGTTACCGCGTCTCTTTTGTTCTGTCGCATCGCTCAGGCGAGATTGGAGGAGTACATAACATATAAGAAGGGATATCGTTGTTGTCCAAGGTTGTCAAAACCCAATGTCGACACAGGTTCTTTCGCGTAAGGCAACTCTGCCGAGTCTACCAGGAAGCCCATTCTTAATCCAAGCTAGGCTAGGGACGCTTGCAGGTTACAGCTACAGATATACTGCACGACAGATCTTCTTGTAACTCGTACACCTCGTTGCCATTCACTCGTCTGGTACTACAGCAGGCACAAAATGCGTAGGTGGTGTCTGGGAAAGATCTTCCTCAGTTGTGGCCTGCAGTAATATTGCCAGTTCCACTGTACTCATTTCCCGGCATTCCTCTGACCCAGTGACTGAATGTTCTGCTCTCTTTGCCTTCCAGTAGTATACGCAGATCTTCCCGCTCTGGTGGCAACCGCACCCCTTGCCCAGGCTTGGGGTAGAGTGCCGCATGCTCATCATAGTATCCGTCATAGCCTTCGTCAATTGCATCTCCTGCGTCGCGGTCGAGAAGCGTTGGTGGGTGCGTGACGGGGGTGACATATGTCGAGGTGAACTTGGCTTGTGGTATGGTTGCCGGTGGTGGTGGTGGTGGCACAAGAGTTTCAAATAGTGGTAGATCAGGAGCCAAATCTGAAGCCTGCATGAGAAGTGACACTAGATTGTCTTTCGAGAGAGTATTCAGATAAGCCATTTTCTGGCTGGGATGCAAATAACGTCCACCCACACGTGGGCCTACGTAGACAGGCGCCGCAGTGATGTTAGCTTTTGGTATCGGAGCCTCTTGTGGAGCGGGTTTGGTATGCGACTTCTTGGCCTTCTTCCCACCGTGCAGGATCCGATCACATTCGGAGCAAAACCAGTCAGCTTTGGAGTTGGAGACCGTCTCTTTGGAGATTTGAGGCTCATGGCAGCGTTGGTGCCAACATTTGTTGCAAGCATCACAAAAGACAATAACATTCCCGGGTGGACCATGTCCGCGTAAACAATGTTCGCACAAGGCGAACTGTTCACGACCACGATATACGCGCCGCTTGATTTTGGGGTGACTTTTGACGGTAGAAGACGGCGTGGCACTGGCATGTGTAGTGGAGTCGGCTCGAGTGAATTTACCTGGACTGGCACCCACGGGTGTCGGGGTGACGTTTGCGAGTGGTGTAAGCTTCTGAATCTGACGGCCTGATCTTGTTTGTCCAGTAGGGTTGTATTCCTCTGACGACTCCCGCGAGTCCCCAGTAGCGGAATGTGAGGTGGATGACCGTGCCTTGATGATATCTGAGTCGCCGCTTTTGCGCTTTTTGTTCGGAGGCTTGACAATATCACCGACCGAACGCGTAGAAACCTGAGATGAACCATCCTCGACGCTTTGATATTTTGGATTGCGAGGGCCTCGCTTCACCCCGGGTCTTCCTCTGCCAAGGCCCTTGCCATTCACGACGGAGCCATCTGAAAGGACGTAACTCTTATTGCGTTGGGAAGTCGATATTGTTGTGGCAAGAGTTGTGGCGGAAGCGGCGTCGAGGTCGTTCGCAGGGCCCTCTGGCGGAGTCGTTATGGTGATGGTGCTATTATCGTTCCCTTCCGGGGGATTAACGGAACGAGGAGGCAGGCTCATTCTTGACGGGTTCCTCGAATATCGAAAGTCAGGGTCACTATCAGTCTGCAGCTCGTCTTGGCCTAGCTTATACACTGGTAGGCCCACGCCCTCTATACTTGTAGCTGTGTCTCCAGATAAATGCCCCCCTTGATTAATTGCAGAGGGAATCGTATGTCCATGTGGAAGGATGTCTGGAAAGGAGCCTCTTCTTGGTCCACTGCCAGGTTGGAGATTGGCAGAGGAAGACAATGTCAATGGGTGGCCATTGAAGCTGGCGCTAGAGTTGGTGGTGAAGGTGATAGGAGGTACAAATGGAGGTATGTTGAACGGTGTCGTCTCTGATCTCAAGGCTGCACTGTTTTCAACCACATTGTCACCACCTTCGCGGTTTGAGGCAAGGATTGACTCGTTCGGTGGGGTAGTAGCCATGACAGATTCTCGGCTTTCCAGGAGGTGGTTCTTCAGTATGATTGGAGACGATGCGGACGAGAGGATCGACGTGTCACCTTGAGGGCAGATTTCTCAACTTCTTGGGTCCTACAAGACCACCGAGGGGGGCAAGCATCCTCTCTTCGGTATTTTGAGCTGGTTGAAGCTGATGGAACTGAGTGCTATGGTTGTTTGCACACTTCAAAAGCTCCAATTGCCGAATGTCAAATTACGTTAGAAAAGGTGTCTGCACGTGACTCGGAGCACGTGATCCGGCACTTCTAATTGATCATATCATTTCGCTTCCACGCTATTTGTGATCCTGTGTCGCTTTACGCACAAACCGCGCAGACCTCGCTATCGGGTCAACCATGATTCCATTATTTTGGATCCTGATCAAATAGGATCTTCGAGGACATGCTTTACGCACAATCTACGCAGTCAGATAATCCAGCTTTATCAACATGTTCGACGCGAACCCGTTCGCTCCTGTTTTTATTCCCCAGCGTTTCCTTCCTCTCCTTCAGGTGTTTCCTCTCAGCGCAAGTCCTAATCACGGTGACGCCGTGATCGCTTCTGACCTCCCTCCCACGCACCTATACCAGGGCAATGGCGGCCTACACCTCTACATTATTAGTATCGAATATCCATTGTCCGTCTTGTGTCACCCATGCCCAAGATGTCCTACGTGAAGTTCCAGACATCCAGTCGCCGATCCATGTGTCGTTGATTGATCATACCATCCGCGTCAAACATTTACATGACAAAACAGAGCGGGATATCGTCAACGAATTGGTCAAGGCCGCTTTCGAGGTCCGACATGTCACCACCGTCGGCTCAGATGGTGTGCAGATCCACGACTACGATGTGTCACCGAAACCTACGACCGTTTCTTCTTCACGATCCACATGGCTCATGTCGCGAGCACAGCGGAAGCATATTGAGAACTGCAAGGCGTGTCAGAGCAAGAGAGAGCGGAACCCAAAGCGATCGTGGGCTACACTCATGAGGCAACGTCGACTGCTGACAAGCAAGACTGATGACACTGCAAAATCGGATGATACACTCGTCAACGATCGGCCTGCCGTGATAGACATCGACGGTACTGCGGACGATGGAGATCGAGGCCCCTACATCGCAACGGTCACAATAGGAGGGATGACTTGCTCCTCTTGCAGCAGCACAATTACAAAGGAATTGACGGGGCTCGACTTCGTTGAGACCGTCGATGTCAGCCTCATGACCAATAATGCACGAGTGATATTTCCTGGGCCCAAAGGAGACTCCGATAAGATTGTTGAGGCCATTGAGGATCTGGGCTATGAAGCTACTGTCAATGATGTTGTGCCACTAGAACGAACAAAACCTTCGCCAGAAGATGAGAGCGATGAATACAAGGCCACGTTGAGCATTGGGGGTATGACTTGTGGGAGTTGTGTAGGAACAATCACTCGAGGCATCCAGGAACTCCCATTTGTAGCCTCGATCAATGTCGATCTGGTTGGGAATCGAGGCGATATCGTCTTTCACGACAAGCAGAAACTCGATGCAATCCTGGAGAAAATTGACGACTTGGGCTACGATGCTACTGTGGTTGAGGTGGTGTCTGTTGGAAGTTCCGCTAGATCCAAGGCATCTGAGAGGATGGTACAGCTCAGGGTTGATGGCATGTATTGCGAGCACTGTCCGGAGAATGTGGTCTCCGCCCTTCAAGATCGCATGCCATCAAACGCTGTCGATGGCGAGCATGCATACACCATCACGCAAACACCGACCTTGAAAGATCCTCTTATCACCATCGTTTATCGACCCTCGCCTCCTGATTTTACTGTGCGCAACTTCATCTCGGTCATTGACGCTTCTGAGGAAGCGTTCAAAGCCAGCGTCTATCACCCTCCAACGCTGGAAGAAAGGTCGCGCCGCATGCAACGAAAAGAACAGAAAGACATTCTCATGCGGCTGATCTTCACCGCTGTGGTTGCCATTCCCACTCTTATTATCGGTGTAGTCTACATGAGTCTGGTGCCCAGTTCCAATCCTACGAGGCAGTGGTGGCAACAACCTGTACTTGCAGGGAACGCCATGCGCATGGAATGGGCCTTGTTCTTCATGACGACCCCAGTGATGGTGTTTGGCACAGACATTTTTCACACCCGGGCCCTAAAAGAACTCAGGTCTCTTTGGAGACCCAAAAGCAAAGTTCCGCTTCTTCGCCGATTCTATCGCTTTGGAAGCATGAATCTATTGATAAGCGCTGGCGCTGCAGTGGCATACTTTTCATCTTTGGCTGTCCTGATCATGGACGCAACCAGCCCTAGAAATATGAGCCAGCAGCGGTCATCTGATACATATTTCGACACAGTCACCTTTCTCACATTTTTCATTCTCATTGGCCGCTTTCTGGAAGCCTACAGCAAGGCTAAAACGGGTGATGCTGTAGCCATGTTGAGCAAGTTACGACCGTCAGAGGCAGTCCTAGTGGAGATCGGCGCATCAGGCGAGACCGCAAAGGGACGGACCACCATTCAGACGGTACCTGTTGATGTGCTCGAGGTTGGGGACATTGTTCAGATTCCTCATGGCACGTCTCCACCAACAGACGGCTTCATTGAACAGCAGGGTACCTTTCTCTTTGACGAAAGTTCTCTCACAGGTGAATCGAAACCTGTCAAGAAGGTGTGTGGTGATGAAGTCTACACGGGGTCTGTGAACGTCTCAGATCCAGTGCGGATCAAGGTGACTGATGTGGGCGGAACATCTATGCTCGATCAGATTGTCAATGTCGTACGCGAAGGCCAAGCCAAACGTGCTCCAATCGAACGCATTGCAGATATCCTCACGGGGTATTTCGTGCCTGTCATCACACTCATTGCCATCACTACCTGGCTTATCTGGTTGGGCTTGGGTGAGTCTGGAAAATTACCACGAGCGTGGCTGGACGTGTCAAAAGGAGGTTGGCCGTTCTGGTCACTCGAGTTCGCTATTGCTGTCTTTGTGGTTGCTTGCCCTTGTGGCATTGGGTTGGCCGCACCTACTGCGCTTTTTGTTGGTGGTGGGCTCGCAGCCAAACATGGTATTCTTGTCCAGGGTGGAGGTGAAGCGTTCCAGGAAGCATCCAAACTCGATGCGATAGTGTTTGACAAGACCGGAACATTGACGGAAGGGCAAATGAAGGTGACCGACTTTGAAATCCTTCACCAGTATGAGCAGGATGTGTTGAACGTGGACCCAAGAATCATTCTTGCAGCAGCTCGCTTGATGGAAGAGTCAAGCACCCATCCGATCGCACGAGCAATTGCAGAATTTTGTGCACAGAACTCGGACGACCTCGACATACAGTCGGAGGACATCAAAGAAGTCCCCGGACAAGGCATGACTGGGCAGTTCAGCGTCAGTATTGCCTCGGATAGCGCACGCTACGAAGCTGCACTTGGCAACGAACGGCTTCTAGCCTCGATCGGACCGGGTGAGATGTTATCTGAAGTGACCTCGACGAGATCCGCGAAAGATCATGGAAGAGTCGCGATAAAAGATTACTACCTTGATCAGATCTTGCAGAAACACCAGTCACTCGGCCACTCGACTGCGGTCTTTGCGATCAAAAATGTAACAGCAGACTCGGCAGCTGCTTTCATACCTGCAGCCGTGTTTGCTATCGCAGACCCTATTCGAACAGAGGCATCAGGGGTCTTGCAGGCACTGCGAGAGTCGAATCTCGAAATCCACATGTGTACCGGCGACAACCAAACCACCGCCCTGGCGATTGCTTCTCAGCTGGGCATCCAAGTCAGTAACGTTCGTGCAGGTGTTCTTCCGCAAGACAAAGCAGCCTATATACGAGAACTGCAAGGGCTGTCCGGGCCGGACTCCGGAGATGGTCATCAGCGTCGCAAGATCATTGCATTTGTAGGCGATGGAACCAACGATACTCCTGCTCTATCGGCAGCAGATGTCTCAATTGCGCTGTCGTCTGGTTCCGATGTTGCCATTACCACAGCATCATTTATCTTGCTCAATTCGGATCTGAACACAATACTGTCATTAGTTAGATTGGCCAAGAGGGTGTTTCTACGTGTCAAGCTGAACTTTGCATGGGCGGCTGTGTACAATGTATGTTTGGTGCCGGTAGCTGCAGGGGTATTCTTCCCACTCGGAGCAAGCCATGACCACGGGGGATGGAGATTGGGCCCGGTCTGGGCGAGTGTGGCGATGGCGGCAAGCAGTGTGAGTGTGGTCACAAGTAGTTTGGCCTTGAAGCTACCTGAGATTAGATGGAGGAAGTAGGGGATGAAATAGAATTCTTCCCAGATAGTCAGACCGCACAGTGGCATATGATCATACATCATTATATTTATCTGGAACTTCATATACTCCACGAGGTTGATCTTCTTCTCACGCGACTCTACATACTCGTACTTCCGGTAGTTGTGGCGTAAGTCTAGAATAACCGTCGATCGGCCCTAGCAATGTTGATTGGGATCCCTTCTCAGCTGAGGTCTGTCAGTCTGTCAATCAGGCTCTAACGATCGGCACGGTAGCGAAATGAAAAATGTGTGGCAGTGGCTGAGATGGGCTTTTATAATTGGCTGGAATCCAATTAAGCACAGGCGGTCACCCACTTAATGATATCACAATGCAGCTGTGGCTTTTGTCGTCACCTTGAATTAAGAAAACAACAAGAAGATTGCATGGACACGCACTGGACACATTTTGACATCACAGAAGCAGAGAAAAATGCAGCTACCCGCAGCTCCATTTCACTCCATGGCCAAGTCGATTTGCCAATGGCCAAGTTGAACATTGACCCAAATGTCAAATCACATTCCGGAGTCAAAAACTTGGATCCAGTGATTTTCATACTTCATCCACTTGTCAAACGTCGTCATACACCGTCCCGACGCGCATGCCCTTTTTGTTGTTTTACCAACTCCTTCAGTCACAAGGGCCCCCTCTCCCTTAAAGATCCTGCCGATCTACATATTTGAGATCTCATCTTCCTCGCCAAACACGCCTATCTCATCTCCTCATTCGGCCATCTCGTTCCTTCACCTTGGGGCGCCTCATCTCGAAGAGGTCTGTCCGACCAATACTCCCATCGACGGTCAAAACATCAAGCATCATGGCAACTCTCACTCACGCCTGGGTGCCTCGCGCAGTAGGTGGACACACAATTGCATACTCATGTCTGAATCCTGCTAACCATGAATACAGTCGACCGGTCAAGGTACCAGTCGAAGTAGCTCAAACTCACTGTCTAGTATCATTTCAACCTTGATCCCTACCGCACTGATCGCCCTCATTGCCTTCGCCATCTTCCTCATCCTCCGGAGAAAGTATAATCGCGTATACCGAACTCGAGGAGATGAGAGGCTCTTCGAACAAGGGCGACGAACTCCCAAATCTGACGGAAACTTCTTCAACATCATCTACAACTTCAAGGGTCTTCCTGACAGCCATGTCCTCCGACATAACTCTCTCGATGGTTACTTGTGGCTTCGGTTCTTCAAGGTCATGATCATCATGTGCGTTGTTGGTTGCATCATCTGCATGCCCGTCCTCTTCCCTGTAAACGCTACTGGAGGCGGTGGCCAAACACAACTCGACATTTTGAGCATGTCCAATGTGAGCAACCCGAACAGATATTTCGCCCATGCAGGTGTCGCCTGTATTTACTTCGGCTTCATTGTTCTCCTGGTTGCCCGCGAGAGAATCAACTTCATTGGTCTGAGAAGAGCGTTCTTCCTCTCTGCTGCTCATGCCCAGCGACTTTCTTCCCGCACCATCATGGTTCTTGGGCTCCCACTCGATCATATGGATGAGAAGGTGCTACGACAGACATTCGGATCCAATGTGCGCAAGATCTGGTTGGCTACCGACTGCAAAGACCTGGAGAAGGCTGTTAAGAAACAAAACAAGACTTCTACCAAGCTGGAAGGCGCCGAATTGAAGGTCATCAAGAACGCCAACAAACTCCGCACCAAGGCTTTGAAGAAGGACAACGAGGCCTCTGAGCATGCTGCGACGCACTGGATTGACACCAAGAAGCGACCACACCACCGTCTGATGCCCCAAATCTGGAAGAAGGTGGATACCATCAACTGGTCTCGAGGCACCTTAGCTGAGCTTGACCGATTCGTCCAACAACAACAAACCGAGCACCTTGATTTGAAGCACGTCAAAGTCCCGGCCGCGTTCATTGAGTTCTCCAACCAGTCCGCTGCTCACCACGCTTATCAATCTATTGGCCAGGGCAAAATGAACAAGTTCCAACCTCGCTACATTGGAGTGCAACCCAACGAGGTCGTTTGGGAAAACTTGGGTGTCAGCAATGCATCTCGGAAGATCAAGTTGCTCATCGCCACCATCTTTATCTGGATCCTGATCATCTTCTGGGCCATTCCCGTGGCGTTTGTCGGTGCGCTGTCCAACATCAACTATCTTACCAACAAGCTTCCTTTCCTCAGCTTCATCAATTCCATCCCCAAGGTTATCCTGGGTGTGGTCACCGGTCTTTTGCCCACCATCCTTCTGGCAGTCCTTATGGCCCTGGTTCCCATCATTTGCGGACTCCTTGCCAAGAAAGCTGGTGAGCCTACTATGTCAGCCGTTGAATTGAGAGTCCAGTCCTGGTATTTTGCTTTCCAAGTTGTGCAAGTGTTCCTCATCACGACTTTTACTTCTGGTAAGCCCATTAGCCCATTACATGTCTGCAATATACTAACAATGCATAGCTGCGACTTCGGTCACAACTCAAATTATCTCAAACCCAGGATCAGCACCCACTCTACTTGCCACCAACTTGCCCAAGGCATCCAACTTTTACATCAGCTACTTCATTCTCCTTGGTCTCTCCCAGGCTGCGCTGCAATTACTCAACATTGTACCATTGTTGATGTACACAATCGTCGGCAGCATCCTGGACAAAACTCCTCGCAAGAAATACAACCGATTCGTCAACATTCCTGGCTTGGGTTGGGGTTCGACATACCCTAAATTTGTTCTTCTCGGAGTTATCGCCATCACTTATTCATGCATTGCACCGTTGATCCTGGCCTTCGCTACCATCTCATTCTGCTTGCTCTACCTGATGTACAGATACAACTTCCTTTTCGTCCTTGGCAACAAGGTCGACATGAAGGGAGAATCCTACTCCAGAGCTCTGAAGCAACTCCTGACTGGTGTCTACTTGGCTACCCTGTGTCTGATTGGCTTGTTCGCCATTGGCGTCAGTAAGAGTAAGATCAGCATTGGACCATTGGCGATCATGATTGTGTTCCTGATAATTATGATCATCTTCCAAATCATGCTCGACCGTGCTCTGGCACCACTTGAACAACACATTCCCTTGGAATTGATGTCTGGCAACAAATACAGTACCACCCTGTCAGAGCAGATTATGGATGAGCATGAGATGAAGCAATCCCATCTGGAAGCGGGTACAGCAAGCCGCGGCAATTCTGCGCCCGAGTTTGCGAAGACCGAGGAAGATGCTCCTCAGGGCAAGACCAAGCCTTTCAACTTCTTGAGCCGACGCATCGAACCTATGGTGCTGAAATACTATGAATCCAACAAGAGCATTGTACCAACATCGGAAAACGAGGACAACATCCCTGCATACACATCTGAGGAGTACGAGAACTCATACCTTAACCCAGCTATCACATCTCCTGTACCCATCGTTTGGCTTGCAAGAGACCACGCTGGCGTGAGCAAAGTGTTGGTCCAGGAGAACAAAGAGGCCAAAATTCCAAGCACTGACGAGTATGCTGAATTGAACGAGAAGAACAAGTTGATCTGGGATGAGGAGCAACTCACAAACCAGCCGCTGTGGCAGAGACGTGTCAGATATTGAGATGGGAGAAGAGTATTTACCTGATCTCAATCGATGAATTGTACGAAAACTTTACTTTTCAATGGACGACAGGGACGAAAGGCGCACTTGGTCAGGATTGATAACTAGTAATTCATAGATACCCTGTTTCAATAATCCTTAATGATGAAAAAAATGAGTTCAATGATCTTTTCGATAATACAAGTTTCTTACCCCCTGGTAGCTTGTAGAGATTCCTCCAGTTGCAAGGATGGTTGATGTTGAGCGACGTCACAATTTCGCGGCGCGTCATCGTGTCTTAATATCAACACTTTTTTGCATGTGCAAAAGCACCACTTTCGGATGCAAATGCAGACGACTGTGACGATTAACTGTCGTCCCCGTGTACACCATGCGCCGTTCCATCGTATTCTGCCCTACTTGACGCGTGACAACATTGTCCGGCATGGCACTCGTTGAAAGGCATGTCGCGCCTCTTTTGCGCAAATTCGGCATAGCAGACACCACTACGTATGAGGACGATGAGGAGCACAAATCGCTCGTGCAACAAGCCACTGTACGTTCCTATTGCAACGACGAGTGCTAGACCTCTGCTGACCTCCATAGTCTGCAGCCGTTGCGCCCATCCGTATTCTCACATCTCGCAATGCCATCAAAGCCTACCTCAGTACGATCCTATTCCTGACCACCTCAACGATTCTACTCACGATATCCTCCACCGCATTCGGCTTCTTCTACTACAGATACATACCACAAATAAACCTTGAGCGCGTCTTGTACTTGGATTACAGACAAGGTGCGCAACCGCATGCGACAACAGCGCTTGATACATCGGCCCTCATATCCCAACAAGCGTATGACGTCGAGTTGATATTGAACATGCCGAGGACGCCTGCAAATCTGGATGCGGGCAACTTCATGCTAGACCTCTCTCTGCTAGGTCCTGCAGTCAATGCGAGAGGCATGCCGGATGTGGTACCCTCATGGCTGGCCAACATATCCACAGAGAACGTACAGTACCACTCACGCAGACCTGCCATACTGCCATATTCGTCTCCTGTACTCTCTCTCAGCCACACGCTCTTATACCTCCCGTGGCATTTCCTCAATCTACGCGACCTGGACTCTTCCCATCTGGTTGTGCCAATGTTCGAGTTGGTTTCCTTCCCACGAGGATCACGAAATGTCCCTACGCACGCCAGACTCGAAGTCCAATCCAACAGCGTGCTTCAAATTTATACCGCGAAACTGGCATTCCGCGCCAAGTTCCAGGGTATACGATATCTGATTTACAACTATCGAATTGCCTCGTTCGTTGTATTCACGGCGACCTTCTACATGGTCAGTGTGATTAGCATGGCACTGGCGTGGGCATTGATATCGATGCTCTTCTCATCTACTGAGCGTGCAAGCGAGAAGTACAAGACAATCAAACAGGAAGACGGTGTCAAGTCAGAACGAGACGCAACTTCGACCCCAAAGATCAAGACGGAAGATGAGACGGAATCATCCGCACATGGTTTGTCGATCTCGAACTTGTCGGATACAGCAGCACAATTTCCAACTGGAAGAGGTCAGATGCCCGTGTCGTTTCCGGGGCGCTCGCCTGTTGCAGATACGGCATTGGATAATGCTACGGATGAGTTGACCCGCCCGATTGGACCAGACGAAGCTGCTGATGATGAGGACGAGGAGTGGGAGATTCGTGGAAGGCCGTTCGATGGTGACTCGGGTATTGGCACTAGTATGGAGAGCGAGCGTACTACTTCAGGTGTGGTTCGAAGAAGGAGTTCAAAAGGATTGTCGAGCAGATGAAACAGCTTGCGTTGATTGCATGACCCGCTGCACTTATGGCACATCGATGTCGAACTCTCAGTAGTTCTGGATATGTTAGCTGGGACGCGATGGCCAACACCACTAGCAACATCTTTGGTTCTTCCTGCTCCTTCAGGTCAATACGCCGAAAGTTTGCCCAGAGCAGTAGGACGCCGACGAATTCTGTATACAGTTTATTTTGCTATTACCTATTATGAAGACGTCGCTGTGACTAAAGCCAACCGCAGGATTGCCGTCACCCAGAATCGAGTAAATTGGTTGATCTTTGACCTCGGACCATATGCGTGTGAAGGGACCGGTGATTCGGCATTATTTTTTCCTGGGAAGGCTGCGAACTCCGCATTTTACTGTGATACCTCTTCCTCACATTCGCCCCGGACTGGGCTTCTGGAACAACGGACATTCGATACGAGAGTACCATCGCGCGGGGAATATGGGATTCAGGTGCCGGTTACAGCATCATCGGGTGATTTGGTCACTGGCGTCGTAAAGTTACGGTCATCGAAAGAAGAATGTAGAGCCTGTATTTCGTGTCTGGGTCGCTGTTACAGTATACCATTTCCCCACTTGCCCAACCCCTTTTCTGGAGAAGCCCCAGAAGAGCGTGACTTCAATTCTTTCCTCCTTGGACATGAGTATGAGGCATTGCACACCAAATCTGTGAAGAGCAGCACCCTGTTCATCCGCTGATACTGTACTCTTGAACGTCGCATCGCGGAACTACAAAAGTTCTACGTTCTACGTTATGCCTGAGGCCGCCGTTGTTGTAATATGCCTGCATATGATCGATATGACGGTTGCAACAAAATCAATGGTGGACTTTGGACTGTTCAGGGCGACGTTTTTGCCAATTCTATTTTCATGTTCTAGACATTATCAGTGGCTATTTTGCAGAAGCACCCTCAAATACCGCTTTTTCAAACTCGGTGATCAACTTCTTGGTCCGAACATCTCCTCCAAACATGAACTGCGCGCCAAATACACCGCATACGCCGGCTGTTCTGTCAATGAACTAGAAGAGCATCCATGTCAGGTCAATGAGGTCTTTCAAAAGAGCCATTTGCAAGCAGGAGAGTAACTCACCCAGAAGAAATTTGGGGCGCCACTCCAGTTAAGATAACCCTTTTTCCGCCATGTAACATCCTTCTCGTTGACATCTTGCGTGGTCAACACGCCTCCCAGACCGAAATCATAACTGACATTAGGCGGAAACGTTCCAATCGCGCATGGCCCTCCTTTGGGTTCGGATTTGTACACGGCTTGAATGGCCTTCTGGCTCTCCGCGCTCAGCTGTGGCTCGAACATCAAAGCGCTGGTCGACTTGCTTAGGAGCTTCTCATCATCGTCAAGAATACTCCGCAATATCTTCAAGTACGAAGGTGCAGACGTATAGAGTCCTTGACCACCCAGCTCCTCCTCGGCAACCCCGTGCACCTTCATTTGAGGGAAGGGAATTGCTTTTCCTTCCCCGCCAGGAACCTTCGGATCCCGAACGGACATGCTAGCAAGGCGTGCCTTGACTTCTTGTCGTCGATCCGGCCAGAACGTGGCGTCAGAGATCCCAAGTGGTTTGAATATGTGCTCTTGGCAATAGCTTTCAAGGTCTGTCTTGGCGATACGAGCGATCAGCAAACCAGCCCAGTCGATGCCCGTGCTGTAAACCCATGACGTTCCTGGCTGGAATACAAGAGGGAAATTGAAGCCATCTACCACGGTCTTTGTGGGAGCCATGAGTGGTATGCCCTGAGATTCGAGGTATTCCTTCAGGAGCGGCGACTCCCTGGGATAGGCCAGGCCCGACGAATGACTGAGTAGCTGGCTTTCAAACAAGTCAGCCAGAGCGTCCCAGTTTCCGCCAGACAAGCCATGAATTGGTGCAATTGAGAGCGTTTAGACCTGTTCAAAATTTACAAAACTTACCGTAGAGTGATAGGTGCATTTCTTTTCTCATACACCGGCTTTCCATCCTTCTCCTCCTTGAGAACCTGAAGCTGTGCAACCTCGGGAAGGATGTCCCCCACATCGCTGTCGAGACTGATCCTACCCTTTTCCACCAGCTGCAAAGCGGCAATCGTGGTGACGATCTTGGTGCCGCTGAAAAGTAACATGATCGTGTCGGGCGAGCAGGCAGCGGCCTCGCCCTCTTGCATTGATCGAAGACCGAACCCCTTGGTGTAGGTGAAGTCTCCATTCTTACTGGCGGCGGCGAGCACAGCACCGGGGATGGTACGGTCGGCACATGCTGCCTCGATTGTCTTCTCGACCGAATCCATGTCGAGAACTTTGGTTGAGATCGTGAGTGTTGAACAGTGAATTATGGATGTTGATCTCAACGGAATATAGTGGTACTCGTGGAAGCAGGTATCGATTGCTTCGAGTCGAACGATGTTTTAGCTGAAGAGATGTATCTAGTGTCGTTCTTTACCTTTCGCTACAAGAGACGGCTCACACAAGACGATGCCGGACTTTCCTCGAGACCAAGCACAGAGTAGGCTCATTTGAAGAGTCTATGTGCGGTCTAATTCCGACCAGCCAGGAGCACTCTGGCTTTCAACGTCCGAGCCACACAAAGTGGACATTGTGGGGTCAAAGGCCCCCTGGGATGTCGTAAGCGGATGTGGGGGAAACATATACTGTAGGTAGATGCGGGGTAAGAGGTATGGGTAGAAGTCGGTAATCTCGGACTCAGAAAAGGTCGATAACGAGAGCGATCTTGCTTCTAAGTTCCAGTCTAGTTGTTCCATGTCTGTGATGTGAAGGAGTGATCCATGTCTACACGAATGATACGCCCGGGATCTTCTCCTGTCCTTTATTCGTGTCGAACCATACCGTATTCTGGTTCTTCCAATGTCAACGTGGATGACTGGAGCATTATACGAATTTTGAGGCGTCAAGTAACAAGCGTTGGTGACATCGCTGGGTCTGACCTTTGTCTGATGTGTAAGCAACGCTGACCTCAGGGGCAAATCAATGCGTACTTCGTGAGATGCTGGATTACTGGTTGTTGTTCGAAAACCATCTTTCAAGTGGCTTCGCACGATGGGGTGTACTACGCTCTCGGATTTTGTATGTCCTGCTTAACGTAAGATCGGTCTTGAATGCGCTTCTACATTGTGGGTCTGCTCGGAAGTAAATGATCCCCAGTCTCTTCCATCCCACGGGGTGCTGTTTAAAGCCCGGCGGCCATTGACCCCAACATGCCAATTCCCGGGTGGTTGTTGGCAAATTCACCAGTGAATGGTTTGCGCCAGGATTCATGTAGCTTATCTGATGCTTATAAATCTGTCGTAGGTGATTCGAAATTGAACACATTTGACTGTCATCGATCTTGTCTGGTCTGAATCGATTTCTCAGCTGTGAAGACAAGCGGACCTTGCAAGTCTAAGCACAAGAATGCCTATTCCTGAGAGCGATCCCCGCCTTAGGCTCCTCAAGACCGCCTTTGTCATCTACTATCACGCCGACCTTGCCAAAGCACGGCAATTCCTACTGGATTTTGGGCTATCAATCGTCCAGGAGCGCCATGGCGAAGAAATCTATTTTGCAGGATACAGCTCCGAGCCATATGTCTATGTTGCAAGGCAAGCAAAACCTGACTCTGAATTTGGAGGCGCCGCATATGAAGTTGAGAGCCATGAGGAGCTTGAAAAGGCAAGCAAAGTTGCCGACGCAACTTCAATTTTCAAATTGGACGGTCCTGGTGGCGGCGAGGCTGTGACTCTGACAGACCCAGCGGGCCATAAGGTGCACCTTGTCTATGGCCAAAAGCAAAAGCAGCCAGACTTTCCAGATCTTGAAAAGCTCACGATTAACTACGAAGACGATAAACCCAGGAAAGGCCGATTTCAGCGGTTTACTCATCGCCCGGCACCCGTATATCGTTGGGGTCACTACGGCGTGACCTATCCGGAGGGCAATTTTCAGGAGATTTACGACTGGTATACCAGCAATTTGGCATTGGCACCATCAGACATCGTAGAACGGGACGAGAAACCCATCACAGCTTTCTTCCATATCGACAGAAATTTAGAGCATACAGAGCACCATGCCTTTTTCTTCAAAAGAGCCAAGCCCGAGCAAAAGCCAGTTGTTGCTCATGCGGCCTTTGAAGTCCATGATTTCGATATCCAACAGCTAGGTCATCAATATCTGGCTTCAAAAGGGTATTGTTCGTGCTGGGGAGTGGGAAGGGTATGTTACTACATCATATTCGTGCACGCTGAGCAGTGCTAAGCTTGTCCTCTTTCATCAGCACGTTTTAAGCAGTCAAGTTTTCGATTACTGGTTCGATCCGAGTCAATTTGTGCTGGTAGGTGGACCTCATCTTCCCAAAATATTGTGTTCGGCGCCGACACGAAATCCAGGAGCACTATGCTGATGGCGATCTGGTGAACTCCGAAAATGAGGTCGATCACGTTCCAGCCGGACCTGAGGCACTGTACGTTTGGGGACCCCCGATTCCAGAAACATTCACATAGATCCCTCGAGAGCCGACTATAGTTGCTTTCTTGGTGATACCAAAGTCTGTCTGAAAGAATGCATTGGAATGAGTTTCGCTTAAGTCAGATTCTCAAGCGGGATGTGGTCCCAAATTTATGCTGCCCTCCAAAATGTAGGGTCCGAAGACCATCCAGCGAAGTAGGACAGCCAACTTCATCAGTGCCTGATCTGTCTGTCAAAGTACAAAATACGTACAATATAAACTGGTATCACAAAATAGTGGTATCGAACTATTTTTGGTCTGACACTGTCAGACTTATGCATTTCCAGCCCTCTACATTACTAATCACGTGACTCTCTGGGCACTTAGGTGCCCTCCTGTAGTATATAGTTGGCTCCCTCCCAGGAGCCCTTCATATCCAACAGAGATTCTTTTCCACTTCTCATGCCTGTGTCTTTGACATGATCAATGTCACTGGAGTTGCAAAATAGCCGGCCACGATTCGTCCTGGTTTGGGACTTTTCGGGCATTTACCCAAAGCCCGGAGAGAGAAGGTTGAGGGACTACATTCAGGAGACTTGTTTACCTAAGTTCCTAGATTGACGCCGCCCACATGTACGCAACCCTCCCGCACCGGCAATTGCAGGGACCGAGGTCTAATTACTCTTTTTGGTCAGGACGACTGCTGTTCTGGACTCTCGTCCTGCGTTGACCATGCAATTGAATTGAGCGTGCGATCCGATTTATTGCAAAGCCCCTGGCGTGTAACAATTGTTACTTCAGCAGTTCTCTTGTCCTTTACCTTCAAGGATCCTCACAGCAATCCTGGAGGAACCTTTGAAGAGTGCGTAATCGCCAAAACCAGTCTACGGCCACACCCCACCCAGTGCTTAGTCAGAAGAACAGCCTCACAAAGACTACCAACATCGTCGCTTTGAACCGATAGTCACTGCCCACAGCTCTACAGCATGGTGTTCCGTCCTGGCGCACTGGCTGGGCCTCTGCCTGAGATCCCAGACAGTATACCAATCTGCGACTTCATGCTGGACGATAGATATGGCAGACGACCAATAGCTGAGTCTTTGGATCCGTTCGTGTGCGGAATCAGTGGTAAATCCATCTCGGCACCACATATGAGGGATCGTGTCAATGATCTTGCAAAGGGGCTAGCGCACCACATTGGTTGGAAGGTAAATCAAGGAACAGAATTCGATAAGGCGGCAGTCATTTTTGCTCCTAACAATGTATGCACCTTGGGCGATCTTCTCACAAGTGGCCTCATGCACAAGACTGACAGTCTATAGATTGATACTCTGCCAATATCATGGGCTATTCATCGACTCAACGGTCTATCATCCCCAGCCAACGCAGTGTACAGTGCTGAAGAGCTTCACCATCAAGTCAAAACTTCTGGAGCGACAATTCTGTTCACCGTTCCATCATTACTACCCGTTGCTATGAAGGCAGCTTCCAAGTCTAACATTGATCAAGATCACATCATTATGTGCGAGATGCCTGGTGAAGATCAACGACCCAATGGATTTCGTACTGTCTCAAGTTTAATGGAGCAAGGGCGTACGTTACCAGACCTGGATCCTCTTAGGTGGACGACGGCACAGGGTAGGCGGCAGACCGCCTTTCTTTGTTTCTCCAGTGGTACATCAGGCGCTCCGAAAGCTGTTATGATCTCTCACTTTAACGTGATTGCGAACGTCAAACAAATACAACCCTTCGAGCAACCTTCACGCGACGCCATCAAGCTTGGTTATCTAGATGTGACTCTAGGCTTGGTGCCCTTCTCGCATATCTATGGCCTTGTTGGTATAGCTCATATTTCGGTCTATAGAGGCGATAGCATTGTCGTTCTCCCGAAATTCGTCTTTAAAGACTTCCTCGGCTCCGTTGAAAAGTACAAAATTAACACACTCTCAGTTGTGCCTCCAATCATCATCAATCTGGTCAAGAACAAGGTACTCTGTGACCAATTTGATTTAACCAGTGTCAGGTCAGTCATGACCGGTGCGGCTCCACTGGGCAAAGAAACTGCTCAAGAATTTGCTTCCCAGCATCCCGATTGGGTGACACGACAAGGATACGGCATGACGGAGACTGCCACGGCTGTAACCAACACCAGTCCTGCGGATGTGTGGTTTGGCTCTTCCGGGTGTCTCCTATCCGGTGTTGAGGCGAAGGTCCTCAGTTCAGAAGGTGTTGAGATCACCGAGTATAACAAGCCAGGCGAGCTGTTGGTGAAGGCGCCGAGCATTGTCTTAGGGTACCTCAACAACCCAAAGGCGAATGCAGAGACTTTCATCGACATGCCCGAGGGTCGGTTCCTCAACACTGGCGATGAGGTTGAGTTTCGTGTAAGTCCTGCCGGAAACGAACACCTCTGGGTTGTGGATCGGATAAGAGTTGATCAAGGTCAAAGTACGTCTAACCCTGCTCGGCGTTTTGCGGTGTTTCGACGACCCATCCATTCATCTATATTTGAGTACCACGTTCACACACTGACAATTCTTTACCAGGGTCTTCAGGTCGCTCCTGCAGAGCTGGAAGATTGTCTTCTTGACCATCCAGCGGTGGCTGACTGTGCTGTAATCCCTGTCGCCGATGAGCGTGCAGGCGAGTTGCCCAAAGCCTTTATTGTCAAGTCTCCTGCAGTCGCCAAAGACGATGAAAATGTTATCAAGCATAGCATTCTCAAACATGTTGAGAAGGCCAAGTCACGTCACAAGTGGCTCGCGGGCGGCTTGGAATTCATCGACATCATTCCCAAAAGTCCCAGCGGCAAGATCCTACGGCGGTTATTACGTGATCGCGAAAGAGAAAGGAGGAGAGAAACACAAGCGAAATTGTAGAAGATAAAACTTGGGCACTCTTTTTGTGAATATACAGTCAGGGTATAAGGGAATAGAGATCGATAAATTCCAGCCATAGTCCTCAATCATGCCTGCTGGCCAGTATCTGGTCTAAGACGGACTCCAGCTTGGCGACTGGATCTTGCACCAGCTCATCACAACGCCAGCCAACGAAATGATCCGGCCTGACGAGAACCACGCCTGTCTCGCTTACGCCACGTGTTTTGGCCAATTTCCGATAGCAGTCCATATAGTCGCACCTGAACCCTATAGTGAAACCCCTGACTGGAATCTTCTTGAGCTAAGTTGACTATCTCCTTCAAAGGCGCTGTCAAGACGCCCGGAAATTACATTGTGAGGTCATGGTTAGTGAGTAACAAAGGAAGGAAATGGATTTCCAAGGCTCAAATGATTGATCAAACTGGATCTGTCACCACGGAAGCGGAAGGTTTATGGGTTGAGGCGCGAAGGGGATATCTCTGAGATAGACTATTATCCCGCAAACCTGTTTTCAGAGCAAGTGGCACTGTCTGACCGCTGTTGCCCCTCGGGCTTCAATAGGTACCATTCTCTATTGTTACGCTAGAGTCCTTCGTATACACCGAGATAGTAACAACCTTTGGCAAGTGGAAGGGCATCAGCTCTATCATACATTCCTACTAGCTTGGAGTCAGGGTACCCACTGTCGCGAACCTGCTCGACTTCGAACTTATACCGTCGAAGTACGCCTTGTCAGACGGTGCCACTTTTTCTGGAAACAGGCCCGCCCGGTATTTGGTGATTGTGAAGCACTCCTCTCCACATAGGACATCAGGGGTTGCCTTCGCATATTTCTCATAGCAGAAGTTGTCATGGAGTGAATCGATTGCAGTGAGTGACACCTCAGCACATTTCCTTCTTGGCAACAGTGTCAGCCCTTTATTACCTAAGGCTACGGATGGTCAAATCCATCATCTTCGAATGTCCAACCCGGCCATTCGATATTACCCCAGAGCCTGTAGCCCCCCACATCCCCCGCTCCATCGAATTCTCGTTAGGTCAACCGCGCCGAAACGCCGCCATATTTGAAGAAGGATGTTGCTCCGCTAACCAAAGGTGAGGCGTACTGGAATTGACTTTGCGCCGTAAAGCTCTTCGAAGGATTCTGCGGTATTTGTGGCCGTGAGCAAGAGTGTTACTTACAGAGGATTCCTGGGATATACATTGAATGCTATAATCGAGGCTTCAGGCGATTTCCGATGAGAGCTCTCATACTATCTTCAATGTGGATCCCTCTCGCAAAGGCATTGTGATTTTTGTTTGGCCCCCAATCCCACTCTCCCTAGAAGACGTTGCCCTTCGTCTGTTTCAGCTTGGCCACATTGAGATTTCTCATCATGAAAACCCAGATGAAAGCCAAAGTCATGATGGCAGTTCCAGCAGCAAGCATGCGTGTTTGGGCGTAGCCATACGCCTTTTGAATGGCGATTCGTTCAGGTGTTCCCTTAGCATAGCTGAGCTGGACGTCGATGTCATTGTAGATATCCTCCACACTTGACTGAGCGGACTCTGGAAGGTATTTGATCAACGCCTTCTCGAAGACATTGGTCCAGATCACGCCAGAAATAGTATAACCGATAGAGTCGCCCACCGTACCAGTGACATTGAGCATGGCAAGAGCCGCAGCGACGAATTGATGGTCGACGGCTGCGAGGACTGCGACCTGGCAACAGATGATGAAAACACTGCCACCGATGGAGATGAAGATCTGGGTCATGACGATGTAACCCACATATCCGGTAGGTGTGCGGAAGTAGATCATCAGTCCCTGGGCGAAAATGTACAGTGGGACGGCAATCCATAGAAGCCATTTGAAATATCCGGTCCTGCGAATGCCATAGCCGACCAGGAAGAGCAGGAAACCAGAAACCACGCTGAAAGTGTTGTTGACATAACCGGCCTCGGCGACAGTAAGATAGTTGACAACCTGGAGGAAGGAGGTAAAGTAACTGTTCCAGCAGTAATAGGAGATTTGATAGGTGAAATCCAAAAGACAGGCACCAACAAGTGTACGGTCGGTCAAAGAACTGAAGGCCAAGAACGGCACAGGGGCGAGATAGAGCTCGTTCAAAGCGAAGGCGACCAGTAGTATGAATCCAACAATGATCATCGCGATGATGTAACCTGTGGCCCAGCCATTGGGAGCGATAGAGGCGATATTAAATGGGAGAAGGAAAATAATGAGGCCGGCAGCAAACAGAAAAATCCCGAGGACTATCGACAAAAAGACTTGGTTAGTGTCACTGTCCTTCACATGCATAGGGGTCTCGAGATCTTACCATCAAACTCGATAATGTAATGCCAGATGCTTTGCTTCAGTTTTCGGCCACTGGGAGTTCTCATCAAAAGACCCTGCTTTTTGGCTTTGCGGAGGTTGAGCTTCAGAAGTATATATAGCGGAGCACAGACAACAGGCATGATGAAGGCATAGGTGGCGTAACCCCAGCCCCAGCCAATATTGTAGAGCATCTGGTCGGAAGCATAAGATCCAGCAAAGGCCGAAATCATATAGGGCGACGAGGTAAAGGCATACGCAAGAGCTCGATTCTTCAAGTTCGTGGCATCGGCTGTGACGACGTCGATGCTGTAAATGAGGCCCGTGAACCCGACGCTGTAAAAGACCTGTCGGTTGACCGTCCTGTCAGTAAGATTCGACAAACTCGATTTCATTGCTACTTACATTTGCAGCGCAATAGGTAGCCAGATTCTTGCTGACGGCCATGAGAATCAAGCCTAGCTCGGCGAATGCGACCATGGTAAGATAGCCCTCGGCTCGACCCCAAACATCAAGGGCTTTGGCAAGGGGAATGAACACCGCTGCTGTCATTGAGCTTGCGATCACGCTGATAACAGTTAGAAGGGAGTGCGACTCCCAGGCGCTGGTGACGTAGGGCGCGAAGTTGCCAATTGTAGAGCTCTGGAATGCATTGAGCAAGTAAACGAGCCACATGCAGATGAAGACGGCAATAAGCGACTTCTTTGACCAAACTAGAGTTGTGGCTTCCACAGCTTGGATACCCCGCTGTGCATCTTCGGCTGGTAGAGCTTCTTCGGGGTCAGCTACGCTTGCTTGAAGGCCGTTCTTGGACAATCCGCTTTCGACGCCCTTGGTCTCATGTGTGACAGCGCCCATGGCCACGGGCGTATCTGGATCTGTAGAATGGGCCGTGGAGTCATCCAAGCTCCTAGCATTAGGTCGGAACCTGTTGAAGAGTCCCATAGCTGATGGTGGTTCCTCTTTTAAGGACGAGCAAGGTGCAACGGGTGATAGCTGGATTGAGTGTTTGCAGCAGACAAGACAGGAACTTGTGCTGAAAAGAAGGTTAAGAAGAGCTTGAGGACAACAGGAAACGTGAGAACAAATATGCAAGCCACGAGATCCGCGGGCAGGCTCGCGTGCTTTCTGGATCCTCACTCCGCTTTACCTTGTGCTCAACCATTCAAGTCACTTACTCGCAGAACATATCCAGACGTACATTTGGTCCTAGTAAAGATTGATCAGATCAGATAAGATGAAAACTCTTCATCTGTGTCCACTCAGATTATCGTGGTCTGATTCTGGTCCGAGATCGGGAGGGGAGGCCAGACATGTCGGACGGCTGGACCGGCACTCGAAACATGAGCTGTGAATGGCCCCATGATGTTGAAAAATTAGCGAGGCTAGAAAGGCAAAGAGGTGTGGAAGAGATAGGGTGTGATCAAATTGATGCTAGGAAGAAAAGTTATTGATGTGCTAATCTTATCTGATCAATGATTATCATCAGAACGGAGTGCCCAGGCCACCACTGGAGCCACCTGAGCCTGTCAACCGCCGCCACGAAATGGAACCTTCGTGGGCCCTTTAAGGGTCCTTTGTTGCGGGCCACGTAGTAAAACTTGGCGGTTTGCATCCATGATCAGTCGAGTTCATGATCCAAGATCCGCATGATAAAAGCCAACTGATACGGTAAGCTTGCGCAGCTCGAGGAGAAGGTTGTCGTAAGTGTCCAAAGTGAAAGGCAAAAAGGCATGGGAAAAGTAGTCATGTCAGGAAATAAGTAGGTAGGGGGGGGGCCTTCATTTTCAAGACTCACCAAGCTTCGGTTGGCGTAGAATCATGCCAATACCCTAATTCATACGGACGTACTCCGTCTGCTCAAGGTGGAGTCGAGTGCGTGATTTCTTCCGGGAGAGTACTTGCTCTACGATACTCTCGGGCTTGTTTCCGACGACCAGAGCCGAAGAACGAATGCATGAAGTAATCGATACTTCATCCAAGCTTGATATTCGTGTCGCGGATTCTAGGATAGCGGCGTATCTTTTGGGTGTCGAACGAATATCAAACCATGAGCGTCTTGCGGTGAAAGACCAGACAGCCGGGGCCTGAGAACCGGACCTTTCAGAGGATGCTACGGGACTATTGTCCCTTAAATTCTTCGTTGCTAACAGCTCGTTACACCCAGGTGTCCCAAGGAAGACCATCCCTACACATAATGCCGTCACGCTCGAATTGCGGCCCTTCGGCTTCAATGATATAGCCGTTCTCGCAACGATCAAAGACGACCCGTCGTTGTTCAACCTCGTAGAAGTGATCGTACAGCGGGCTCAATGCATCCTCCAAAGTCGAGACATCTCCATGGGGATGGAGGGACGACCATGGCCTCGCACAGCTTTCTCTCGCACATGACTTAGTGACTAAAAGAAGTGCATCCAGGCGAGCTACAACCTTCTGGATAGGCATGCCCAGCAGGACTGCAGTATTGTTGAGGGAAGACACTTCCTCCTCAGAAAGAAGGTTACGCATCTGCCCAGGGTCGATCTAGTAAAAGGTCAGCCAGAGGTTGGACATGAGATCAAATCCATTCCCTCATCTCATATAATTCGTGCTCGTTGTTACACCACACCGAATAGTGTAGGTCGTAATCCTCTGAGATAATCCGAAGGGCTTTGTACGTGTTGTGCTTGATAAGACTCGGTTCATCTAGACATGGAGTGAGCAAAGTATGCTTCAAATTCGCGGCAGGAGTCACACAGCTGTATACCCCCTCAGCACCTGCAAATCCCCAGTATTCAACGTTCACGTGTTCGTGCTTCTCTCGCAGTGCTGTTTCGAGTCCCGACTGCGTGACTGGAATGGGCTTCCCATCAAACTCAGGTCGTAGGGGAACTCCCAGTAAGTTGAAAAACGTGGGGGCGAGGTCTGTATGAGTGGTAACCAGATTCGTAGTGTGGTTTTCCGGAACACCAGGTCCTCGAATAATTAGTGGCACATGGATATCTTCCTCGAATGAAGTGCTCTTTCCTGCCAACAAGCGATGATTGGCAATGTGGTATCCATTGTCGCTGCTATAAATGACGTACGTGTTATTCAGCAGTCCGTAAGATTCAAGACGTTGGAATAGCCCGTCTACCAACTCGTCCACTGCCTGAAGGGCTTGGAGTCGAGCTTGATAGAAGTCGTCCAAGTAGTCTATCACAGTGTCGTTGATCTGTGGGAGTTGACGCACCCAGCTAACGCCGGAGGGCTGGACAATGATTGATTAACGTTTTGTTGACGGCAGAAAGAAGCCGGCCTGGCTAAACCACAGACTCACTTTATCAGGATTGAAGTTTTCGGTTCGCGGTGTCTTCACCTCCGAGAAAAGATGCTTATGGCGATTTGCTGCTATCGGGGCGGTGAACTCGAAAGTGTGATTCTCGGCTAGCACTGAGCCGTTCATGAAGATATTGCAATGCGGAGCGATCGGCGCTATTGTCAGGAAGAATTGTTGCTGACTCTGGACGGCTTGATCGAGAAGGGCGAATCCTTTTTCGGCAACCACGTCGGTACTGTAGTGCCCTTCATAGCTAACAGGTTCATCGGTGCCACTCTGGAAGGTCGAATTCATATAATTATAAGTGTATGGATCGAGCAAGAAGTCCTGATTCAATATTAGCGGCATTTTTTGACGATCCAGCACTACTGACAGTGCCTGTGAAGCCTCCAGGGTATGGCGAATCGTAGTTGGTCACTGTATGCACATTGAACAGCTTTCCAGTATAGTACATCCCAACTCCTTCTTCTTGAAGCCAGACAGGTACGTAGTTCTCGTTATGACCCAGTGCAGCAAATTTGGGATAGCCGCCTGGCATCTCAGTCAGCAAGGCTGACCTGTCCTCGCATCTCATTTATCACAACCAACCCCATGGAGGATTCACGTCGGTGATGTTGTGCCGATGTGCCGTCAACCCGGTCCAGATCGTAGCCCGTGAAGGACAGCATACCGCAGTAGTAGCATAATGTCTCTTGTAGTTGGTCCCCTTCGTCATAAGATGCTTCGCAACAAAGGGCATGTGGTCAAGAGAACCAAGTTCAGCATCCTGATCATCGGTGAGCACGAAGACCAACATTGTATTTTAACCTCTTCGCCTCATGGGCAATTGAGTTGAAGATTTCCTGATCCGACGTAGCGGTCGTAATGGCGCCCATCAGGGCGGTAGAAAGGAGCCATAACAGCAGAGTTAACATCATGACATCGTCAACCTAGGAGTCCTGCATCGAACGCTCCATTTGAACATTGATCAAATCAGCCGAGTCCTGTTCATAGATGAAGACTGAAGATGTTTCTAAAGATACTGAATGAAATGTGCATCTTCGGAGGTAGCAATATTGGTACAGTAGCAATGACGTGGCCCCAGGGCCATGGCGTGATGCCTAGGGACGACATTGACACACGCAAGCGAGCCTGTTTCCAGAAGACGTGGCACCGTCTGACAAGGCGCACATCGACGGTATAAGTTCGAAGTCAACCAGGTTCGCGACAGTGGTTGCCTTGACTCCAAGCTAGTAGGAATGTATGATAGAGGTGATGCCGTTCGTCTTGCCAAAGGTTAACAGTATCTCCGTGTGTGCGAAGGGCTCCGGATGGACATTAACGAATGGCATCTAATTGAACCTGGCGAGCAACATAGGTCAGACAGTGCCACTTTTTCTGGAAATAGGCTTGCCAGGCACCCCCGCACTCAGATGGGGGGTTCATCCATGCCTAGCTCCTCAGGTGTTTGATCATTATCCAATGAGCTTCGGGTACTCCAAGGACCCTTACTCATAACCCTGGAATTTCGTCCAATCGCCGAGGACATGCTGACGAAATCACCGCGTATCGCTAAAAGCGACGATGATGGGCCCTAGAGCAGCAATGCGCTAAAGAGTAGGGATTGCTGATGCATCATTCAGTTTTGGAATACAACTGACCACAATTTGCTACAATGGGTCACGATCAGCATGTCCCATCAGGCAGATCGTAGTATGGCACTCATGCCGCCTGCAATGATGAATTCATCTAAAGCGGCACAATTAACGCACAGTTTCCTCACCACCTCCGGGTTAGCTGACTCAACTCCCCCAAGCATCTATCATGTTGCCTTCGGCGGCGAGAGAGCCTGTGGCATCTTATTCGCTACTCGTGGGATATGCGCGAGCAGGTATCGGAACACTCCCAATTCGGTATATGATGAATCTCAAATACCGCCAGCTTTTGGAAGAAGAGATGCTAAAGATTTGCTAATCTGAAGGGAACAAGCTCGCAATGGCCAGCCAGCTAACATCCAGGCTCACGGTTGGGCTATATATATGTGTGTGAGGAACCCCTTCATCCTTTGAACTTCAACATTCACGGAAAAGCAATCTCCTTGAATAGATCGAAAGAGTCCAAGTCCACGCCCTCTTCCACTAGTTCAGAATGAAATATCATAAATAATCAGTTGCACCCTATCACAACCATGTCGACTATGATGGAAGCTATCGTCATTCCACGATTTGGCGGACCGGAAGTCCTAGAATACCAGCATGTGCCAAAGCCAGAACCGGCGGGTGGTGAAGTCCTTGTCAAAGTGCAAGCCTTTGGGCTCAACCACGCCGAAATGCATATGCGCAAGGGTGAGTGGGATGAGTGGAATCCGATCACTGGTCTTGAGTGTGTCGGGATCGTTGAGGCTTGTCCAGGCGGCGAGTTCCCCAATGGAAGCAAAGTGATAGGCGTGATGGGCGGCATGGGCAGAGATCGACCGGGCTCATATGGCGAGTACGTCAATGTGCCGGCAAGCAACGTCGCTCGAATTGAAACCAACCTACCATGGGAAGAGCTTGCTGCTATACCTGAGGTATACTCCTGCGCCTATTCCTGTGTCTTCACGGTACTCGATGTGAAGCATGGCGAGTCATTACTCATTCGCGGCGCCACTTCCACCATTGGCCAAGCTGCGGTCAAGTTGGCTGTCAACGCCGGCGCAAATGTCACTGCCACCACGAGACGTAAAGAACGATTTGACATGATGAGGGGCATGGGAGTCGAGGATGTCAGGGTAGAGAACGACGGTCTGGCCAACGAACTCCCCGGGACCAGGTTTGACAAAGTCCTCAACTTGATCGGCAATCGTGTTCTCGTGGAATCAATCAGCCTCACCCGCGTGGGAGGCCGTATGTTGCAGGCTGGGTGGCTTGGAGGTCTGGCTCCTGTCAAGGACTTTAACCCCATGGTTGAGATGGAATCCGGTGTCCACTTCAGTCTGTTCCATAGCAAGGTCGTGGGAAGTCCAAGCTTCCCACTCTCGGCCATACCTTTGCAAGATATTGTGCGCAAGATTGAGAATGGTGCTTGGGACGCGAAGCCTACTTATGTGTTTGACTGGAAGGACGTTCGCAAGGCGCATGAGATGTTGGATTCTCACAATGCTGGAGGCAAGATTGTTATCAAGCATTAGTTATAAGGAGACGAGCAATGAGACCTTTACTACAGACCAAATTCAGGGGCAAGGCTGAGGGGAGGATGTAAAGCTAAATCTTAGTCATCGCGCAGCACTAAATGTGGTCGATCTCACCTTCCCGCATATTGACTAGTGCCATGTCTCGGATCTGTTACACAACCACCACATCGCACATCTCAAACATAACCACCTCCTTCAAGTCTCATCATCGTCAAGCCAGATGGGTCAGCGGCTCCCGAAATTTGGTTTTCGTCCCTCCGCTCCATGCTGTCAAGCTTCATCTGTCGCATCGACTGTCTTAACTTGGCGATGGATCTTGCTGTGCGCAATTGGGCGCCAATCGGGCTTCTGCCAGGTGCGACATCCTGCTACAGGAGCTTTACTTTCGTGATCTGAAAGACATCCCTGTCGGATGGTCCTGTTACTAACATCGACCACACAATCTGCCACCATCACGGCACGCGAGTTGCAAGATGCCCGCAACATGAGACCATGACGCTCTGATCTACTGCCCGATGCGGTGGGCTGCCGCACGAAAGGATCAGGCATGAACTGTACGGAACTCATCTGATCCGCTCAACGGAGCTCTTATCTGAGTGTCACACTGAATCTTTATCGCAGGTAGGCTGGCTGCTCTTCGCGTATCTCGTCTGATGCCACAATTTCTTGTACGGGGTCCTTCCCCAACCATGCGGCTCTGCGTCTCTCTTCTCATGAGTCTCTTCAGTCATACATACGCAGTGGACTGACTTGATCCCTTTCTCTCTTCTCGGTTTCGCTTCCCTTGTTTACGTCTCTTGCGCCGCTGGGCGCTGGTCGCCGTGAGGTTGCCTTTACCTGCTGTCCTTCTACACTCGCTTGACACACTCCGTCGCTTGCAGCGCCCGTCATGCCTTCGACATTGACGCCTGGTGGTAATATCCACGTCCCCTCTCAAGGACTTGTCACGTCGACACCTCAATCTTTTGACTCTTCCAATGTCAGAATGCACACCCGAGCGACACAAGTGATTCTACTTGTCTTTTCCCTCATTTTGGCGATATTCATCCTCATCGCTGCGTCTAAGTATGCCGCCTGGGCTCATGTCATGACCACAGCGACCGGGGACTCACTGTAAGTAACAGACCGCAATCATTCCATTCTAACCCATCATCTAATCACGGCATGCACAGTGCACTAGTATTGTACATCGGTACTATTCCCTTATTTTCACTACTCTACACGACCGCCCACCTGGCAACCTTACACTTCGACGGCCTGCCGATCCCACAGTCCCCGGGCTCAGGCAACCACAGCTCAGTCCAGTCAAATGCCTCCGATGCCGACTACACGGCCACCAGCACATTCATTATCCTCCTCTTCTCAATCCTCCACTTCCTCGTGTGGCTCCTCGAATCAATACTCTGTACATCATGCGAACTTGCGCCCATCCTCGCCGGCACCGAGGGCCGTGTGCCACGCTGGTGCCCTCAATCTCGATTTAAGGACAGCGGCCAACCGAACCTAGCGAATATGCTGGCGACCCTCGCCACAGTCAAGGACTTTACTCAGTGGATGATGGTCTTGATCACCATATCCCTGATCGAGTGTGCCCGCCGCGAGTACATGCGCGCCGAGCACGTACGTAGCGAAGCCTTCCGACGTGAAGGCACGGATCTAGATGTCGAAGCCATCAACTTGACCGTCGCCAAAATCAGCGGACCGAGATTGCTCACGGCCGAGGAAATCGCTGCCCAGCAGCAGCTGAAGGACGAAGAAGAGGCGCGGAAGCAGAAAGAAGAGCAGGAACGACAGGTACGGATGAACGCACCGCGGCAGCCGATGGGGCCGGGCGTCCCAGGTAATACGGACAATTACTATGGAAATGGGATGACGTTGAAGAGGAGCGGCACTTTAAACTACATGTATGAGTCCAGAATATGAACGCAATGGTGGGCATGGAACAAGCCTTTGATCACTCACAATGGTTTAACGACGATTAGGGCAAGGAAGGTATGCTTCGAGAACAGTCAGGGGCATACGACATTTACGAAATGGGAGAAGAGGACACCGGAATCAAATCAGATCAACAGACACTGAGACAGGACAGATGATGTACACTATTTCCGGCGGAGATCAGTGCGCAACCCGGCAGACAAGGCTGCAGGATTCGACCAGTTCATAGTTCAGTATGAGTGAATGCTTGTACTCCTCACGTCCCTAAAATCAATCAAAGTCATCTGAGGTTACAGTACTTGGTTCTCGAAATCCAAGACGACTAAGGAGCAGGTAAGGATAGCACTTTTACATTAATATTATCCCGTCTTGTTGACGGCATGAAGAAACACGCTCGGTGTGAGCATGCGTCTGGGTATCCCCCTAATACAATTATGCAAGGTCTGCCAGAAATGCAGATTGGGGAAAGGTTTCCCTCGTGAAGGAAACAGCCGGAATCAAAGTACAGACGCCTTCTCGCCGACTGCGCGGCAACGACAAGGCGTGAGGAGTAGGGAGAAATGATAGGATCAAGCCGTCGTCCTGTCGAGCTGGGGATGAGGCAGCGTCGAGGCCTGCTCCTTCGATGCAATCACCAGTTTAGGAACTATTGTGGAAAGGTTAGGCATATTCTCACAAGCCAAAAAAATGAGTGGTGGACTTACTACTCATTCCATATCCCTCGGTCTTTCCTTCGCGATCCTGATTATCAATCTCCACTCTGATCGAAACGTTTAATCCTCCAACGAAAGGTCCTTCGCTGCTAATCCCATCCGCAGCGGGATGTTGCGTGCCGGCGCCCTCTTCGCCTGCGTGCAGCGGATTATGGCCATCGATCTTACCACCCTGAGGGCGAGCCTTTCCTGTTCGGCCGGTAGAAGCTATAGCGTTCCCGTCGAGAACACCGTTCGCAGCAGGCCCATGGCCGTAAGAATCATCGTCAGGAACCTCTGTGATGCAAGCGTAGTTTCGGCTCGGCATGGTCACACGATTCCACTCTGCACTCTTCATCACGCCGCCCGGTTGCTTGTCAAACATTTTCATCAAAGTCTCGTCAGTATTCCCATCCCTCAGGTGGTGGATCTTGTTGCGTCTTGCGAGCAGATTTGCCACAGCTTTGGGAGGTGGCTTGTTTGTGATTGCCGAGGACACAATGTTGGCCATGTACCTCGGATCTTCGATTGGATTCATGTTGTCAGCTGGAGTGGAATAAAATCGTCCTACAGCTCCCAGATGTACATCGCCGCTCAGAATTGTGGTTCGAATCGAATGTTCGGCCGAAAGCTTCTGAAGACGCACAATGAGTTCACGCCGTTCGTGCTTGTGGCTTCGCGCTGTGTAGTGATCGTCCAAATCATCCAACAAATCGACCGAACCGTCAAATTTGTTGAAAAATCCACCTGCGAAGCCGAAACGCTTATTCAGTAGGCGTATAGGTGCTATTATAGGGGATGTGAGGATGTTCTCGAGCCACGCCAACCGCGGGTAAGCAATTGGAACGCCCAGAAGCAGGATAAGGTGCTTGATCTCGCCATGAGCAGCTTTGAACTCAGTCTCCAGCCGGTTGAAAATCTGGTCGTAAGTTTCAGGATAATTGATCTGCCTCCTCGTCCGTTCAGTACGAGCATCGATGCCACAGAAAGCGATTCGTTTCCCTAGGCGCATATATAGACTTCTTGATCTCTCCTCGACATAGGGTCCTGGCCGCGAACCAACAATCCAGCTGGGATCGTCCGCGGTTCGATTGTAGACATAGGTATCCTTCAACTGTCGCTGGTCGGGTTTCGCACTGCCATTCATACCAGCCTTCATGGTCGAAGGCGCATCTGTCGTGAATGTCGAGAGAGGTGGTGCGGTGTGATGCTGAAATAAGCAGTAGTACTTGAAACTGACGCCGCCAATTCCTCGAAACACGGGACAGTTCATGAAGTTATCCGTGTATGAGCCAAACCCATCAATTATATCGTGATCATCCCAGATGTTGATTTGTGGGATCTGAGCATTTGCTGATGCAAACGGTTCAGTGCTGTACCATTTTGCGTAATTGTCAAAATAAAACTTGTCGCATTCTGACCTCAATTGCTCGCTGAAAGGGAATTCGCGCCGTTTGTGAGGATTGCCAATAGACGTCCACTCTTTCAATGGACCGGAAACCCGCACAGAGTCGTTGTATATCTGGTCGCCTCCACCAATCATGACGTGGAAAGGCCGTTGTTGGTGAACTCTAAGGACATCATTCCATAGAACAGGACCTGTGAAAGCTCGTCAGACAGAGTAAGAACCCGCAGGAAGAAGTCTACCGACCTGACCAGAAGTCTTCGTCGGTGCCCACAGAAAACCCATTGCAAGAATGAAACATTATGCGCATGGATTCGCTCACAGAAGGCACAACAAACTGCCTTGAAGAGTGCTCGCTCACTTTCGTGAGGAAACGTATGTTTTGTATGGAGTACTGCCATTTTGCTTCAGCCTCGGCCAACGGCAAGCGCAATGTAAATCGCCAAAACGTCTTGTAAGGGTCCGAGTAGAGCTTGAGTCCTTCAACAGTCTGTCTCCCGGACGATCTGATATTGGTATGAGAAGGATTCCATGCGCCCAACGGTTTCAACTCAAGTAGGGGTGTCTGCTGCGCGGGCTTGGTGACGATGAGGACGGAGCCATGCCACAACACGTTTGAGTCTTCCTCACTCATGCGCTGGTAATTGAGTAGAGGGCCGCATAGGATCTCGAAATCTGAGGACGATGTCATTGTGTTCGGGCCAGCGCCATGACCCGTCTGAGTCTCTTGCATATGCTGATGTTCGCCTTGGAAGACACTGCCGTTTGACTGTCCTGCGCTTCGTGTCAGCACCGGGTCCGCAGGGTGCTCCCTGGAGATGTCAATACCCTCCATCTTGCTAAGATCACCCGGCGCTCAAACAACGCCGATATTGATTCGGATATTCGAAAGTAGGTTAGGCAATGGTAAAAGAACGGGTGCAGGGTGCCTTCGAGGACTGATCGGAAGGCTGTGAGGAATGTAAGCAGGTAACGCCGACGCGCCTAAACACGAGACGCCAGGCGGATCACAAGGGACACAAGAGATATCAGGGAGCGGTTGCAAAGACAAGGACACGCAGGGAACAAGAAGTCACAAACAAACCAAGCATTGAGCGATCACAAGCCAGCGACCAAGAGTGGCCCCCTTGGGCGACGAGAGTTTGCTCAAGGTACTCCTGTGGACAGCCTGAAGCTGGCACGCCGAGCAACCATCCAAGGTTGATGATGGCCGCCAAGGATACCAAGACACCTCCGCCTGTGGGTAGTGAGCGTGGACCACATGCGCCATGGAATTGGGCAATCGATGATTGACCGAGCACCCGAGAAAGCCACGTCTCAGCGCGGTCACACAAGTCTGTAGGTGGTGCAGGTGACACTAATCAAGGGTCTGCGACTCGAACTACAAAGGAGAGCCTTCGCTGACATGCTTCCGTGTCGTCAAGGGTTCAGTAGCCCATCATCAAACTCAGCAACTTAGGCAGGCATACCGAGGTCTCCTGGGCCATCTCGCCGCAAATTATCAATTCCCATTCGCTGAATAAGCCCATATGATGCGCCGCTTACTTGGATGTTAAGTGATCCCTCAGGTGCCGACTACCGAACATCCGGGCGATCTCAACATCGATCTATTGCACAAAAGCTAGCACTCCTTCGACGCCACACGCTATGCATCCCATAAACACTGCTGCTCGCGTCACTGTCCCTGATATACATGCTTCACCCATCGACCTTTGTCGTCACCAATATAGGCCTCCTCATTCCTTGTCATCTTTGGGCAGAGGATCACCAATTCCATGCTCAAAAATTGCAAACAAAGTATCACTCTCCGGCAAGCAAGGACTGTCATAAATCTTGCAGATTCTCGTCTCACCCCTCCCCTTCTTCAAACTCAGCCGCGTCGTACTTGCGTGAGCAATAATATTGCCACCAATAGGTTTCTTGGGATCCGGGTTGAACATCGCACTGGGACCACCGTCCACCTGCGCAACCACTTGATTGGTAATGACCACAGCAATTCCAAATTCGTCCGCCAGTCTCTGGAGCGTCCGCAAGAATTTGGCCATATGTGACTGCCTCGATGACAACTCTCCTCTGCCGTTATAATCCGTTCGGTACAGCGACGTGGCCGAGTCAACAATCAGCAACGAAAATCGAGTCTCGCACATCATCTGTGAAGCCTGCTGGAGCAATTGCAGTTGATGTTCCGAGTTATATGCCCGAGCGTAAGCCACATTGTCGAGGACTTCTTCTCCTTCGAGACCGTACCGATTGGCTACTGACAGTAAACGGACCGGGCGGAAGGTACCTTCGGTGTCGATATACAAGCATTTTCCTTCTCCTCCGCCCATGTCAAAGGGCAACTGGCATGTAACCGCTAGAGTGTGACAAATCTGACTCTTTCCCGTTCTGAACTCCCCAAAGATCTCTGTGATGGAACCAGTCTCGACGCCACCACCCAGTAGTCGATCGAGGTTCTTCGAGCCTGTCGTAATGGAGATGAGCTCACTTCTTCGAGCGTGCATTTCTGTTGCGGTGGTAAAGCCCATTGGGACAAGTTTCATCGCTAAAAGACGTTAGTAGGGAAGCTGTGCCTGCGTATGATGTCCTGCATACCTTCGTTCAACAATTTGCTTGCTTTTGCTTCCGAAATGCCCTTGATCTGTTCGAGCGCACGACGTGGTCTGTACAATTGTTGTTAGAGATATGTGTCTTACCTGAAACTGCTCACTCACGTATATGCTACGGCTTCGACTGTGTGCAAGCCGCCTTCCACCACCAATTTGATGTCTCTATCGGTCAAGCCAGAAAGACCCTAGCACCGTCAGCAAGAGCCGGATCGTCGAATTCAGGCTACTTACCACTAATTGTGACACTGGTATTGGGGCGCCTGGTCCGCCAGGTGTGTCCTCGTACTCATCTTGAGGAGTGTCGACATTTTCAGTCTGAGTCATTTTGTATAGGTGAAGGCAATGGGTAGTGGGGAGGATGGTATGATAGCTTTCGAAATTGCCACTTTCTGTTTGACAACGAATACAAAAAGAAGTAGTGAACGGAGTTTACGCAGTATTGGAGGTGGCAATCGAGACGCGTGCAAGAAAGGCCGACGCGCTCGCCAAAGAGTCATTTGGCCAAATAGAGCTTAGAGCAGACACGATCGCACGTGACCATGTTGCCTATGGAGGTCCAAAAACATCAACTCTACGGCATAGTTCCTGAATCCTTCAACCTTGAATAGACTATGAGATTTTATCGCTCGCATGCCCTGCCGATTGGTATCATCCCTTTGCTGCTCAGCCATTTTTGAGAAAGTCAGTCGTGTCCTAATGGTACAGTTCCCCGCCATTTCCCGTCAATGGCAACAATACCTCAGCCTTACCAGCGCCAATGCTGTTGATGTCATGATTCATGATTCAAGCCTGAACTTCAACCGTCGTCAATATCAATAAAAGTCCCATGCGCCAGCCCATTGACGTCCCTCCAGTCATTGACAGCCCTGAATATACTGGATGCTCTCATGCAGGCGCCATGTCGAAGCTTACCAAGCTCAATCTATCACCCTCGACACATGTCTCATGAAATCGCTGTCATCGAGCAGTCGCGCCATATCACCCTCGGTCATCTGGACTACCACCTCGAGATATGGTTTCCGCTCGTCATGTGGAAGGACGATGCAGGACCCTGGATCTTTAGACCACGGCTTTCGAACCCAGTCTGGCCGGCCAAGTTCCATTTCGAATGTGGCATCGTAGCAATTCAGCTTCTCCCAGCTTGTGACATACATATCAGCCCCTGTGGACCGATCCATGTTACTAGCTTGGAGGTCACGAGCATCGATTTTGGGATCAGCGTATCGAGCAAGAGCAATGGCTTGTCGAATGTACGGCTCATCAACATTGTTGATAGCTTTGCGTATCACGACTGCCGACTGCGCAAGTGCAGCATTGCTCGCGTACGCCAAATGAGACAATTGCATCCTGGCCGAAGCGAAGTCGACAGCCGCACCAAAATAGGACGCCGAAAGCGGCTTCTTGAGTTTGTTTCGAATGTTGACTGGAATAAGCAGCTTCGACTCCGTGATTAGTGACTCGGATGATGCAAGGGAAGGAATGCGAGCTCTTGTCATGCTATGCCAGAGGAGTGCCAGTAGTGCATCATTCTGAGTAATGAAGCTGCTCTCGGCATGACCTTCGAGCGCTGACTTCAGTCCAGCCAGCTTCTCTAGAGAGATGGACACGATGCAGCCTCGGCCCTTAACTTTGCTGCCTTCATTGAGTTCACCCGCTGACTTGATGACCTTGCATTTGAGGTGTCGATCATTGATCTGATTTGCTAAGCTGTACGACAGCTCTTGTCGGACGATGCTCTGGTGGTGGGCGAAAGCGTCCAGTCTTTCGGACAGACTAGGCATCCGATGGCCCTTCCCGTTCAAGTGGCGGTCGAACGTGAAATCGTCATTAAGGACACTGCCTGAGGTGAGCAAAGCAAACCCGGTCCCGTCAGAAATGCAGTGATGCAGGTAAACCGAGACGATAAGCCCTCCTTCCACCACATTTGCCTGAACTCGAAACACAGGGGCACGCTCGTCGTCGGCTGCCTCCGTCAGAGCCGAGACCAGGTCGGGCTTAAGCACACTGGGAGGCATGCCCATTTCATTCAGTTGGTCATAAGTGTATGGGACTTCTTGTCGGCTGAGATGGCGAACTCTGACCTTGGGATACTCAATGAAGTCCTGGTCTGAAAACTGGATCTTGACGGCTCCGACTTGCTTGTTGGGCTCTTTGACCGCAACAACAAAACCACTCAAGTATGGCTTAGCATCGACCGTCTTCCTTACAAAGTTATTGAGTTTTGTTTGAACTTCAGAGAGCATGTCCTTGCTGGACAGTCGGTACGCGAGGCAGATTCGAATGTACGCCCGAGGCATGCAGTGCTCGATGCTTGACAGATTGATAATGTGCTGCCTATTGACGTGTCCAGCTGTTCCGAGGGGTGCACCTTTTTCGTTGTCAAGGTGCAGAAGCCCAGTATCTGCAAGGTCCACATGAGTTTCGTTACCGCCTGTTGCCATCCTGCCCTGGTGCATAGCCGATTCTGAAGAAGTCCGCGAGGGAGAGTCGCTGCCTGGACTGGCTGAGAGGGGAGATGCGCTGGACATGGAGTCGTCGCCGTGAATGTTGGGTTGGTTGAGGTCCTTATCAGCAATGATGTGAGCGGATCTTGAGAGATGGCTTTCATCAGATTGAGAGCAAGACCGGCATGTAAGATTGAAGTCAAGAGATGATAATCGCTTCATGGGCTCTTGCCAGAGTGCTGTCTGAGCATAACGATGGAGCAGGAGCATGGTTGGAAGGTGCTGCTATATAGCCCGCGGAGGTGACACTGCCTATAAGGTGAAGTGAAGTTCAAGTGATTATCCTGAAGTGACTGACACCAGTCTCGACCAGTTAATGTCACTGAGGCAGCGTTTGTGTTCTTGCTACACCCTCTTCGGTCTGCACTCGCTAATGAAGTGGCAAGTGGCTGATATCTCGTGAGTCTGGTGATACTCACTTATCTGCAGCACGTGGAATCGGAACAAAGTCCACTGTGCCGTGAATGAATTGGTTTCGAAAGCGAACAGTAAATGATGAAGCTCGAACAGGCAAAACGGTCAGGTCGATGACAGGCCTATCAACTCGTGGCAGCGCGGTGCTTCATACAGATGCAACGCCTTGACACGGCACGAAAGTGCTTACTCGACAGCCATACTCCAATTGACTGACTAGTCCAGCCAGGGAAAGAGCCTGGGAAAATCGGGCTAAATAGACGAAGTCGGCCTAGAGATCATGGAGATCGATTGAAGATAGCGGACTATTGATCAAAATTGAGAAACTGCCACCGGTTGCCTTGCCTGTTCGATGTGCGAGCATGGGTCGATTTCTGTGGGGTGTAAGTTATCAATAGCGCATGCGTTCGACGTGAGTCCTGGGCGGGAAGACCCATGTAGGTGACTCTATCCGTGCAACTAGTGCCGCCCCTTCCAGCCAGGTGCGTGAGGCAGCAAAGCTCGCGACGATTGGGAGCTGGAAAGTTCCAGTGGCCGGACGATTATTGTAGCAAGACAACCAGGAGACGAATCTCGACATTTCATGGCGGTCTGTGTGCTGGGAAGCTGCAGCATGCAAGATTGGGAGTGACGAACGATGATGAGGAACACACTAGACCGTACTTGCCAGCAAGCCTCTGTCGTAGCACCCTGAAGGTCTGTCCTCCCAAAGCAGTCAGCCGCGTGGTGAAGAAGCACTATTGGAACAACGGATATAGTTTGCGCTTACCATAACAGAGCCTGCAATTACCTACAGTACCCTGCAGTATCGAACAATCGATTCCGCCAATACGACGAATAGGCAGGCAAAGAAGATTCCAACCCATCCGAAGCTTCAAGATCGCAGGGGTAAGAAGGACGTAGGCTGCGTCATGATCTTGTGTCAGCTGAGCGTGCGCGGGCGCGGAAAGTCCGGTTGCAAAAGGCCACCAGGAATGCTGCAGCACCTAGCACTATGCCAATGTGCCTAGGAGTGAGCAGAATGTGACCACGCTTCGAAGGGAGTTGTTTTAGGAAGCAGAGCGACCAATGACCGTGGTTGGAAGGAGGCAACCGAAGCTTCTGCTTGACATCGTGCACTACTAAGATAGCACTCCAAGCATGCATGAGAAGGTCAGAGTGTGTGTGGATTGGTGTGGCAGAAAGAAACGAGACAGTTATCAAACAGGCATAGCCGAAGCCGGGGTTCGAGTAAGTGAAGTGCTTTCGTAAATTTTGACTTTGGGAACAAACCTCTGGAGAACAGTCCGTTGGACGTGCCGAACCTTAACAAACTAGTGTTCTCCGTGAAACTGATATAGTTCTTCGGCACATGCACTGACATGCTCGTGGCAACAATGGCGATCATGGCGATCATAACAGAGGACCCTCGACTCCAAGCTGGCATTCACTGATGTCAGTATGTACCTGTACCTCCAAGAGCGGCTGAATTGGAGGTTGGCCGAAATTAGCTGCACCATTGGTCTGCCTTGGCCATTGGGTCGATTCTGGTACACCTTTGTGAATGAGACAGGGGTTGAGACATCTGGTTGTTGAGCTGCCCGCATGCAAGGCAGCAGAATTTCGGATGATGCAGTGCAGTGGGAGAATAATCTCGTCAGAGATGCCGCCAGTTGTCTACTGTCTGAAATTTAGGTAAAGGACCCGACAAGTCATGTAGTCAGCATCGAAGAAGGCCATCCCGCCTCGGTGCAAATGTCAGTTCTGATGGAGCTCCCTGAGCCAGGGCCCCCGGTATTCATCCCACTGTGGAGCTTCTGGTCGGATTGGGCAGGATGGATTGACGGGGAACGCTGCATCCCCGGAAGAGAGGCCGTATTCCGCGCTTTCCACCTTGGGTTGTCTAGCTGTCAGTCCAGCATTCGAGGGCTATCAAAACATTCAAAGGCTCGGTCCCCATTCAGCCTCATAGGCCTGTCCGCGATATCCTTCGTACCTTTTCGACCAGGGTCAACTTGCAGAGCTTCACAAAGCCTCTAGGGAGATCAGAGATTAGCTCTTCGAATGGGCGGTGAAAAGAACAACAGAAAGATGTATGTCTCGTACGCCTCCAATTAAGACATGCTGGGTTGTGCGACAGATCCGTCCCTCAGTGCCCAAGTCCATTCGCCAGCTCTAACCAGCCAGCATTGATCAAGCGCTGCCTTTTATATGTGGATCAGCATTAGAGTATGCATATTCATGGAGTCTGGCCTTGATATACGTTTTGCCCTTCCCCTCCTGACACGCAAATCGACTGCTTTGCTGTCGAAGCAGGCTGCAAATCACTTTGACTTTGAACTTTGACTTTGATAGAGGCGGGGTCGTGGCGTCCATGTTCTCTTGTGCTCCCATCGATTACTTCAACCTGGTTGTCGCCCATCATGCATGTGCCTTATTTACTTTTTTACTTGCGGTGTGCCTGCATAGATAGACCAGGGTTCCCCCTGGCGAGGCATTGGTGGCACAAATGGTAGCCTCTATCATTGTTGGTGCCTGATGACCCTATGTAGTCGTTTCTTATTTTCGGTCATTGGCTGTCGCTCTTGTTCACCGCCAGAAAGATGTTGCACTTTGCCACATAGACTGTTCTCGGAGCTCACACTTGTGTGCTTTGCGCCCGATACCAACCACCTGAGCTTCAAATGATCGCACCGAACGCACATGGATATTGGCAGGACAAAACGCGGCCCAGGGATCCACAAGTAACTGAGACTGTGAAGCTGGTTACGGTGCCTTGGGATCGCTCTCAAACCCACGGTGCTCAAATAGCTCCAGGTCGTGATGCCGAAACTGCCAGGTGTGCCCAGCAAGACTTCGGTCTGGTTGAGGTTGGCTGTACATTTAAACTTGTAGATAGGCATATACCTTCCGCGCTTCCGCCCGGAGTCCCGTCTGAGGTCAGATCTTAGGGCTATGCCTAATTTCTCCAAGTACCAGGAACCCAACGGTTTGGTTGTCTCCGAACCGATCAATATCGAGCACCGGAACAATACGTCAACAGGTAAACCCAGAGCGCCGGATCGGATGGAAGTGCAGAACACCTACCTTCTTCACGCTCCTTGGTGCTATCGAAGCGTACGTGCAAGTGCATATTTCCCGTTGCATGGGGCCAGCCTAGTCGAACGTCATGCTGAGATGGCACTTCGGGCCCGCAGCACCTTGGTGCGTTATCCTGTCCAGTCTGACCAATTGGGACATGAACGAAGGAGTGTTGTTCCAAAAATCTGTCTTATTCAGCTGCCGTCATCATGTCGAACTACTGCGCAATGTACATCGTGACCTTCGTAAGGCATAGAGACGACGTATTGACCTCGAAGCATGGATCGCTCGACGAAGACAAGAGGGTTACCGGGGCCAAATGTTTGTTCGTTCAACAACATAGTCTTTTTGCAATGCATGTGAGCGTCCCACGTTACAGTTGCAACCCATGCAAATTCGAGGACGCAGTACGGAGTATCAAGGGTTCAATGGCACCTTCCTAAATACGATGGTCATTTGTCTCTCGAGCTCGCTATGCAGTCATTCCGTATTCAGGGCTGGTATGACGCCAGCTGTGCTGGTAGCGTCGCCAGGTTGTTGTCCTTTGTGGCTGCCTGTCTTCTGTATGTGGAGGCTTCAGTGACCTGAAATTGGACCTCCATACAGGGTGAGAGTTATGACAGTTTAAGAGCCGGATTTTCTCCTAGGCAGATGTAACAATGTCGTATATCGGAATCTCGGTATTCGAAGGTCATGTAGATAGTGCATATGCACCACTCGAGTGGAAACGGGGTGCGATGAGGGCCTTGGGGCTGGTGGGCTTGAGTTGGCTGCGTTTACAGCAGGGCTAGCGTTGACAATGTCGGTACTATGGAGGTCGACGACGGATATATCCGATATCTTCTCTCATAGTTGACCAGTAGGAAAGGGAAATTGATGTAAAGGAACGATGAAGATACGTCTCTTTGTTGGATCGTATCCGAAGCATGTCTTCAAGGCGTGTTACACAACGCCTATCTTCACAAGGTAGGTGCAGCCAGCCTGCGCCCCTCCGACATACTCTCAAGCTGCACCGGCAAAAGGGAAGGTAGGGCGATAAATGCCCCTTACGAGCACCAACCCACCCACTCCATCCTCTTCCTCGGACACTGCATTCAATGATTCAAACCCCATCAAATCATCGTCACCACTCTCCCACGCCATTGATATTACTTCCGACTTCGATCATTCCCTCCAAACCGAAGACTAGCCGAACAAGCAATTCCCTAGTCCATGCAGACGTTCCTTTTCTGGGCGCCTTCTATCCTCCCCTCCGTCCATCGCCAGGTGCATGCGATCGCATACTAGATGTCTAGCCTAAGGACTCACGGGCTGGCTTGCGGCTGAGCCAAATTGACAACACCAAACATGTGTCAAGAATGTACCTTGATCGAAAACATGTCCTTTCTGCCGCCTTTGCCGCATTCGTTGCGTGGGGGCTCGCTGTACGGTGCCTGCCCGTCCTTCGATATGTCGGATATGCCTTCACACTCGGTTGTCTACTTGCCCTGCTCACTGTCTTTGCGGCCACGGTGATCATGTGCAGACCTAGGGTCCCTTATGGTGGCCCTTCTTCATTGTCTGCAGTGGCTCCCACGTTTCTGCGTTCTGACAAATGGCGCTCGGAATTGTCACTTTACGAAGCCTCTTGTGAATACAAACCCTTACAACTCTATGACAAATCTTTCGTGGTTTCTCAGGCGCTGGATACCCTGATTGGGCTCGCCCTCAGAGACTTCGTGTCATCATGGTATGGAAAGATCACAAAGAGCTCGGTATTTGTCAATGAAGTGGACAAGAATATCCGCGTAGCATTGGCTGAGATACGGGATCGCATCCTCGAAGAAGACATGGTCAATGTCATCATATCCAAGGTCGTGCCAATAGTGACCGCACACATGCGCGAGTTCGACCAGGCAGAGCGCATCGTCCGGGGGCGCAGCCTGAACCGCAGCGTGACCGAGTCGGAAGAACTTGAGATGGCCATTGCATCGAAATACCGAGATGGAAAACTGCACCCTGCAGCCTCGCTTGCCTTCTCCGACACTAAAACCGTCCAGCAGGATCACCTTCGGAAGCTCTTGGTGCGCATTCTACCCGATGTCCTTTCTCCCACGATGATGGCTAGCCGGGCTACACTAGTGCTGGTCAAGGAGATAGTTGCGTGTGCAGTCCTGTGTCCAATCACACAACTGCTCTCTGACCCTGACACATGGAATCAACTTGTCGAAGCGTACGGGCGGACCACACTACAAGATCGGAAAACTGTTCGTCGAATGAGAGCTGCTCTTGATCAACACACTTCTCCTATGCCCCGAGGCAGAACCGATCAAGAACTGCCACGTCTGGGGCCGAATGATAGCGAAAGAGCTTTCGAGCGATTTGTTAGAGCCATCCGCAAGACGAAAAACTTGTCGGATGCTCGTCGGTTCCGAAATTCCATTACGAGTCAGATTCAATGCGAAAGCATGGTCGACGGCCAGGATCCTGTCTATCTCCGAAGACTTGAGATGGCGAAGCGCGTACTGGATCAGAAGATTGTCAAACTCAGTCAAGCCTCAGCTAGCTCAAAAGCAGGAATGCCACATCAGAGTCCACCATCCGCCTCGGACGAGAAACCTCACGTATGGAGAATGGTCGAGATCTTGCATACTGCTTCGGGCCTCTCCTATTTTATGGAGTTTATGGATCGCCAGCATCGCATGTCTCTGGTACAGTTCTGGGTGGTGGTAGATGGTTTTCGCAATCCTCTGGAGGACGACTTCGGAGAGGAACTGAACCCGACGGGTCAACAGACTTGGACTGATGCCGATCGTATGGACATTGCACAGATCAGTGAGGCCTACATCTCGAAGCCAGAGTTGAACGTTCCGCAGGAGACTAAGGATGTCATCAGAGCCTTTCTGGTCGCTGGCCGTAAAGCAACACCACAACAATATCAAGCTGCACGAACTGCTATCCTTGCTGTACAATCGGCAGTATTGGAAGAGCTTGAAACTCGCCATCTGCCAAACTTTCGGAAATCTGATCTGTACTACAAATTCCTTGCTTCGAGCGAGGCGTCTGCCGTACGTCCGCGCCTTCAGAGCACAGGCAACAGTTCCGAATCGAACGACATACCGCTGTCACCTGGGACGAAGCGCCCGAGCCAACCTTCAATTACTAGGACCACTTCTGTTCGGCCTGCTTCCCGAGCCAGGGACCTGAGAAGAGCAGCTGTCTCTTCGACTGACGTCCGAAGTCTGGGATCTTCTAAACTCTTCGATGATACAGAACTCGCGAAGCGTACCTCACCATCAGCACCACTCTTTGACGATGGATATGATATCGACCCTCTGGCGCACTCTATCCAAAGCCTGGGCCAGGAGTCGCTGAACGGTGATTCTCTAGAGCAGAGTCGAGTCATTGAGAACATGGAAGCAGCCATGAATAACATCATGACAGATGACCTGATGGAGGATGGCACGGTTTATGACGATGATGCTCTCTTTGCGTCGCCCGTGTCCGGTACGAAGTTGTTCAGGAACGCGGAGTCTCCAAGAGGCTCACTTGACTTCCAGAGCAACGATAACGCCAATAGGCCAAAGCCCAGTCTAGCAACTCTGGGTCTGGTCAACACATCCTCACGAATAGGCGTGTTTGCAGACAACGATCTTTTCCCAGATGAAAAGAAGTTTCTGGAAGACGAATACGTTGATAATGACGACGGTAAACAGAATGATTCCATGGAAGAAGATGAGATTCATCAAGCAGCACCTGGGGACCTAGGTCTTGCTGAAGCAATCACGGCCCTGACCAACGACATCGAACGTCTTGTGTCTCAAGAATCAGTGGTTGATACATTGACCAGAAAAGCAGAATTGACCAATAACGTCGCTGAGCTACGAATACTAGGCAAGTCCAAGGCGAGCTTACAACGAGAGATACGCCGGAAGGAGCTTCAACGCCAACAATACATCGTACAAGAGAGCGACAACAGCTTATACGGTCGGTCCAGCATTTCTATCAAGTCAGTCGTCGTCGGTAAAGAGGAGGACGGTCGAGAATTTGCCTTGTATGTGATTGAGGTGCACAGGCAGGCTGGCGACCAAATGCCGGCAGCAGTGTGGGCTGTTCCCCGCCGTTATTCTGAATTTCATGATCTTCACCAGAGACTACGTCGAAGATATCCTTCCACTCGGGGTCTGGAGTTCCCAAGACGGAGGGTAGTGATGAAGCTCCAAAAACAGTTCCTTCAGAACCGACGTCTCGCTCTGGAGCATTACTTGCAACTATTGCTCCAAATGCCGGATGTGTGTCGAAGTCGAGAACTGAGGTCGTTTCTATCGCAACAGAGTATCATATCTCACCAAGAAACAAACAATGTTTCAAATGCGCAGGATATTGTCAGCCGCATTTACAACTCGGTGACCGATGGCATGGACGAGTTCTTAGGTAACGTCTCGGTGCTGGATCAACTGTCTGCAGCAGGTCAGAACCTGATCACGGCGGCGACCAACCAGCTCGGCATGAGCCAAGGGGACATTGTTGCCCTTGATCCAGGCCCGGTCGCCGAGGCGGAAGCAGAGCTGTCCGCATTCGAAGACAAAGAGTTGGAACCATTCGTCAAGCCGATTTGTGATATCTTTCTGGAGACGTTCGAGCTCAACCGGGGTAACAACTGGTTGCGTGGTCGAGCTGTGATTGTCGTGCTTCATCAATTACTTGGCGGTACGATTGAGCGCAAGATCCGCGAGATCGTCAAGAGTTTCACCGAGGAAGATTCATTGCTCAGGTACATTGACATGGTTAAGGAGACGATGTGGCCTGGGGGCGGGTCCATGCGAGAAGCCAAACAGAGGACTGCCGTTGAGAAGAAGAAGTCCAGGTCTGAGGCGTCGATGATGCTTGCTACTCTGGTGCCGGATCTGGCGAGTAATGTGGTGGGGAGGGCGAATGCGACTGCCGCTGCGAGGAGGATATCGGCGACTATGAACAATGCAAGGCTGAATCAGCATCTGGTGTTTACTATCTTGGATGAGATCGTGGGAGTGTTGTTTGATCCTGTGAAGAAAGGCTGATTTTGCCATACTTTTATATGGTCCCATTGAGGTGGAGTCAAGGTGGCCCATCGTGTGCGTTCTTCCATTTAAAGAACGGTTCGGATACATTTCACATTGCTAATACTATAATTACTTTATCAATATTTCTCGGTCGACCTTTGAGTACTGGTGCATGTCGCTGGAGATTGAAGAACTATTGGCTGTATTTGGAATCCGAGTTGCCCATTTCAGTATTATATCAGATATTACATGTCCTCTACCTCAAGTAACTGCACAACCTACACTCTTGTTCTAGTCAGCAACCCTCTAATAAATCCCAAGCCTCGGGTAAGCAAGTTTCTAACCACCTCCTTCGTACTGCGTACACCATTCCTGGCGGTGAACACGACACCCCAGACCGCCATAGCCACGTAAAACAACTTCAGGATGCGGCCGAGCTGCAACTTGACAAGCCCCTTCCTCGTATACTTGGCGTTCCAATGGTCCCACCTTGGGAACATACACCTAAGAGTGAAATCGATCTGTGTACGCGGGTAGACAGTGGCATTCCAGCCATTGTCCTCGACGTACCACGATCTACACCCACCAGACTGGAAGACACTATTCTTCAGCTCGTTCTGCAGGTCCGACGTCCACTTGCGCTCCGCCGACTCTTTGACCTCATACGTGTCGACGTCGCGGTTCATAATCGGCTCAATGAATCTCAGCGCGTAATTGACCATGTTCTCACTCGCCAGAATAACGCTGCTGTGACCTGTCGCGGTGTTAGGCCCGAAAATCATGAAGAAATTCGGGAAGCCGTCCATGGCAGTCCCCAAATATGCTTGAGCGCCGCCTCGTTCTTCCCACGTCTTGTACAGAGACCGGCCGTTGCGGCCCGTCACGTCGAGCGGGTGCAGCCACTGGTTTGTCTCGTAGCCGTTGGCCATGATGATGACGTCCGCAGGGATCTCGCGCTTGTCGGTCGGCACCTTAGAGTCGGTCTTGGACATGGGCGGGTAGTGTCGTCCTGGTCCTAGCGTTACGGAACGAGGCTGGATAGCAGTTATGGGGAGGGTTGTGATTTCGACGTTGGGCTCCCGAAGGCTCTTGAACCATCCCTCGTCAACGACGCGACGTTTGCAAAAGACCTCGTAGTCTGGCGTCAGGATCTCGTGATATTCCTCCGGCACCATCTTGCGCATGTACGCGAGGAGTTCTCCGGCCTTTTTCTTCCGGCGCTCACGAGCTGCTTCGTTGGGCGTGAAGAGGCTGACGAACTCGGCTTCGATATTGGCAAAGAGGAATTTTCGCAGAGCGTTTTGAAACCCGGGGATGTGTTCGCATAGCCAGGGGACTCTTTTGTTCCAAGCCTCTCGAGCTTTGGGAGGCATAGCCTGGACGGCCCATGGCGGAGAGCGCATGAGCTGGGTTACGTGCTTTGCGCCATACTCGGGCTTGATCAGCTGGGGCACAACTTGGCCGCCACTGCATCCGGTGCCGATGACCACGACTTCTTTGCCCTGCAAGTTGAGGTCGGGATTCCATCTCGCTGTGTGGACGATCTCGCCTTCGAAGGTTTCGATGCCTGGGACTTTCAGGGTGGGCTTCGGCTCCACCAGACCTCCTACAGCGCTGCAGACGACCTTTGCGTGGATGGTTTCTGTGTACAAGACGGCGGATTCTGGTCCCTTCTCTTTCTCTAGGTCTTTTCGTTCCTGTGTTGACAAATCGCCAACACCGGGGCCTAGATGCTCGAGGATGATCTCCCATTCCTCCACCTCGTCTAGCCACCTCATGCTCTTGACCGAGGTGTCTAATTGGATCTTATCGAGTATCTGGTATTTCTCGCATGTGTCGTAGAGGTAACGAACAATCTCCTTTCCACCAGGGAAGAAGCTCGTCCAGCGAGGGTTCTGGTTGAAAGAGTAGGAGTATAGAATTGCCGGCCTGACGGAGAGAGTTAGTTCCAGGGCACATTAGAGAGGCACTTCCAGAGAACTTACACGTCGCAAGCAATACCCGGGTATTGGTTCGTATACCAGGTTCCTCCAAGACCTGACTTTCGCTCGAAGATGCGGAATTGATCAAACCCAAGCTCCGAACGTAGTCTGCAACCCATAGCAATTCCTGATTCACCGGCACCGACGATTGCAATGGGATAATAGGTGTATGCCGACTTCTCCCAGTCGCCGACACGGCGGATGCGGTCAACTTTGGAAGTCATGGCGGAGGAAGTGCGAGGCTAAGACGAAAGATAGAGAATCGAACAGTTATCAGGTCATGAGTCCTTCATGCAAGCAAAAAAGGATGAAGGAGAAGGGGAAGGGGAAGGCCCAAGACTTGTATCTTTCAGGCTCCCCAACCTTGAAGTATCGCGTACAGATGCATGTTGCGCTGTGGAGAATGGGCCTTGTCAAGCGACGGCCTCAATACCCGATATGTAGTTGGCTTGCGAAACCGCCGAGGTATGCTGTGCATGACCGCATGGGGCATTTGATCTGTGGTGGAGAAGAAGCTGGAGAACAATATGGCCCATCTGCCGCCGAGCAAAAGGAATCATGCATGAAAGCATCTTCAGTTGCATGTGCATCGAAACAAATACGAAGCCTTGCTTGCATCAGATCATCCATACGAGATACGCTCACTTTTCTTCTTCCCCTGCAATAGGGTCACAGAGCCTCTGCCCAAAAAGTCAAGAGTCAATGCAATGTCTAACCAGAGCAACACGGAGCACACGAGCTCTTGACAGAACCAAGTCCACTGCTTCCCTTTCACTCCGGCCCTTCAGCACCTCGCCATCCCATCGACGCCTCAAACAAGTCCCACGGCTCTCATCATGGTATAAACCTGAATTCGAAAAGAAAGCATACATTCCAGCCTTGCCAGCACGACTTCCACGTTCAGCAACAGAAATCGCTCCCGCAAGTCCAAAATGGTTCACCCACGACGCCGACCACAGTCTCAATATCATCAATGATCAAGACCACACCATCTTCACCCCTCGCTCCTCCGAGCTCCGCACATCATTCTGGTCCGCCCACGAATTCATCACAGTCCCCCTAGAACTCACATCGACCACCCCCGATGGCGGAGAATCCTTCCAACGCGTCGAAGACGCTCCCCTGAAACTCCTCCTAACTTACCTCTCGAACACCGGCACATCCCAGCACTCAATCTACCTGGCGCAATGCGACCTTTCATCTCTCCCCAAGTCCATCACCAACGACATTCCCACGCCTTCATTGCTCCAACCCTCATCCGCCATAAAAGGCGACATCTACGCCTCATCCCTCTGGCTTGGCCGTCCGCCGACATACACGCCACTCCACCGTGACCCCAATCCAAATCTATTCATGCAGCTCGCCGGCCGGAAATCTCTACGCCTCCTCCCGCCCGAGGTCGGCAACGCGATCTTCGAAGACGTGCAGAATCACCTGGACCGTACCCACAACCAAGTCTCAGCAAATATCAGAGGTGACGAGATGATGGCGGGCCCCGAGAAACTCGTACTGCACAATGCGGTCTGGACGGACAACCCCAGCGCGAACCGGTACGCCGATGTCCTCGCCACATACGCACTCGAAACGGAGGTTGAATTGGGCGATGCGCTCTTCATTCCAAAAGGATGGTGGCACAGTGTCAAGGGTGTTGGGGAGGGTATCACAGCCAGCGTGAATTGGTGGTTCCGCTAATAGTGATTTGATTCTGATCTATCTGGAAGCACGAGATCGCAGCACTATAAGTTGAAGAAACACTAGTCTTATTGTTTCCTTTCTTCAAAAAGGCACTGCCATAGAGCTGAGCGGCGCCTTTTCAGACGTACCACCGCGACAGCACTCACGCCCACACTGCCCTGGTCCTCGCATTCAATGTCTAGAAGAGAAACACCGCCGCCAGAACAGACAACCCCGCCAGTGCCCTAGCATTTTGAAGACAGAAAGCGCCAAACCTGGTCCCCATGTCATTCAAAGTGACCACGGACCCGTCCCTGCACTCGTGCGACACCAACCATGCCGTGTCTGGGTCCAAACCAGCGTCCCATGCCGACGAAGACAAGCTCAATAAAAACGAGCAGAACGATCCTGAGGTTGTATTGGTCTTGAGGACGTTGATCGCACAGTCATCCGGTTCCCCAGAAGAAGTTTTTCTAAACGGCCATGCGCGAAGCCCTTATGCTATTCATCGGCTGTCCACGGCGTCACATGGTGATAATTGGTGCTCGGTGCTAGCACAGTGCTCGTCTGTGTCAATGCTGTTGCTGTCCTCGACGCGGTTTTGATCTGTTGCGGCTGTTGTTGAAGCTATAAAGCCTTCCGCCAGCGACCGAACTGAGACAATTGGATTGACGTTCTTGAACCGCACATATTCATGCGGTCATGTCGCTTGATGCTGTGGTCTCGCGGAAGCCATCCTAGGCGGTTGAAGACGTGTTCGATCAGAAAGGCCAGCTTCAGACTCTGTTGATCAAGCGGCATCACCGTGGGCACTCATAAATTCTCGTCGTGTCATTTCATATCCAGTTTTCACTTTCCGGCTGTCCAGCTTGTTGCGCACTTTTTCGTTTTGCTTTACCTCGAGCGGGTCCTTGTGTGATACCACTCGCATCGCCTCGTTTCGATCTCCCTTTGCCATTGTTTTGGCTTTGACTGCCCATGATGGCGTCTCCATCAGCATCGGCAAGCTCATCTTCTGCGTCCTCATCCTCCATCTCCCCAGACGTGGCACCAGGTTCTTCGTCTGGATCTCCATCCACTGTCCCCCCATACCTCTCGTGCCATATCCTGGCTTCATCAAGCTCGTTTACGTCAGCAGGTTTCGACCTTAACCACTTCATTCTTGGACCACTCTTTGCTCGTTCTGAGACGCGGAAGCCATAAATCTTAGGTTCGTAGATCTTGCCTTTGCCAAGACCTGGTGCAAGGTTGTTAGTTGCGAATCCGTTGATCGTCGCAGGTTGAGGTGGCAGACTGGGCACGGCATTGTTGGGAATCAAAGGTTTCTCATCCTTAGTGGCTGTCACACCGGGGATGGCAGGAGGCTGTGGTAATGTGAGGCTTGAACTCCGGCTAGCAGTCATGCCTCCACGTGAAGCGTTTTCGGTGGGACTGAGGGTGCTCTCCACATCGTCGTTTGCTTGTCCGACTGAATCGCGCGGTGCTCGCTTCTTCAGTGGCGCAATTTCCAGATCAGGATAAGACATCAAGAACAAGTAAGGGAATGTCGTTCCAAAGAATGCTCCGTCAACAGCTTGAAAACGAGAGTTGGGAGGCGTGTAGACATCCAGGCAACTGGGACAGAATAGCTTGACTGTTTGTTGACCAGGAGTGTCCGTCAATCCCACGGGTAAAACCTTCGTCCCTGCGCAATACACGCGTGGACAATAACCGAAATGGGTCAATTCGTACTTTTCCATCATCTGTTGAATGCCTGGTCGCGAGGTTATGTAGCGCGAGTGAATCAGGCCGTACAGGAGCTCCGCAGATGACTCGATTACCGAGGTGTCAGAAGAAGACCGACCATGCCGTCTGCCGCCCGCTGCAAGACCAGGCTGCCGTGTTGCACCATTCTGTGCCGGCTCATCCAGCTCGTCTCCCAGTAGCCCGTCATCCTCCTCTTCTTCCTCTTCCTCCTCCTCCTCGGACAGCTCAGAAGAGTTGGTCTCTGAGGGTTCGACATCAAGGATCATTTCCAGGGCATCTTTATACATGGGTACTTGTGCTTGTAGACCCGTTAGGTTGAAATCATCTTCAATAAAGTCCTCGCTGACTTCAGCAAAATATTCGTGTCCAACCAGGTTGCAGAATTGACCTATCCAGCTATCTGGACTTTGGGAAGAGGTTTGCGACATATCGGAAATCGTGGCGGAAGAAGTAGTGAATTGATGGTAGTAGAGAGACTCTGAATAGTCGGATTCAATGTTGAGCCTGTCCAGGCCTGTGGCCAGACCTGAGGCTTGTTCTGCAGACAGATTGGGTTAAATGTTGGCCTGCACAGAATGCCGGCGCAGTGTTCCTGTTAGGGGTATATCGCCGTAGGTCGTGATTGGAGGGGTCTCGAGTGATTGAGCGTGGGTTGAAAGGGGTAAAGGGTGTGAGAAAGCTATGTTGACAGATGCATGAGGGTCCTGGCCAACTCAGTGTCCGTTGAAGTCGATTGTAGTGGCGGACGGTGCGACACGTGTAGGAGCGCTGTGGAAAGTTGCAAGGACGTGGATCTTGCACTCTATAAAGTGGTAAGGTTCGTGGGGGTGATCGAGGTGTACCAGACTCTTTTGGGCCACCAAATTGTACCTCAGCAAGGAGATTGAAGTCTCTGTATCCGACAGCGCAGACAAGCAGTCAGAGAGACCTTCAAGGACAGCTCGAATGGGGTCGTCTTAGCGAATGCAGTCAATTGCACTTTTAGGATGCGGGCCAGATGGATTGATACTGGGATGGGACGCCATGCGCAAGCTTGGCACGAGGTCACGTGCAGATCAATCAAGGCAGCCTTGCTTTAGTAACAGCTGTATATTCATGTCATATCCTCAAAATCATGTCAGATGATCGTTTCTTTGGGAGGCATCCCGTGTCCAGCCATGTGCTGCGTCCATCATACTCGCTGATTCATACAAAGACTTCGAACGTAGTCGCGCTAATGAAGACTTACCCTGCCAGCCACGTCCTATGACAACCCCAATCCTTGAATCCATCATGTTGCTCTCATCAAAACAATTCATTCATAATTCTGGACAATTCCGGCTCATTTCCAAAGGCATTGAACCCTTCTCCCAGATTCAAGTCTCCATTGAAGCTGAACGTGTCTGGAAGAGGAGTCGTGGGACCATACCCGCCCGCCAATTCAAACAAGCTAGACAGCTCATTTGTGATCTGAAGAGCATCATCCGGACTGACTCCGAGCTCGCCGCCTGGTGGTGGATTCGCAAAAGCTGAATACTCGACTTTGTGTCCTGCAAGTCCGGCCATTGCAACCGCAGCATCCGAATGAGCGTCCTGTTCAGCGTCGTTCAGAGAGTTATTTCCACGCGCTAGAAGGCCAATCTTGTCGCCCATCTCCTTGAGCCCACGGATGGTCTTCCAGATCCGCTTCGACACGTGAGATTTGGTGCTAAAACCCTTCACCATTTCGATCGCGGCGTAGAATTCTTGCCTCGTCTGTGTGCAAAAGACTGCTGGAGCATGGGCGACGGACAAGAAGAGCACCGCCAGTGCCTGCACGAGGAAATAGTTGTACATCATTTGTTGTGTCTTGTAAATGTCCGAGATCTGGTTGACTCCAGTCAAAGTATTGATAGTGTCTTTGGCCACGTCCACAACATTCTGGGCGTAGTGTCTGTTCTCCATAATGCTCGTGGCCGAATGGAGGATTGGTCGATAAATGGATATCCGTGCCTGGTTCTTCCGCAGGTACATGAGCAAACGCAGTTTTCGGATACCGCGTCCAGGGACCTCATTCTCAGCAGCAAGGTCTCGACTGTTGAATTGTAATGGTTCTGGGAGTTGCTGATACCACTGCAGAATTTGATAATCGAGAAAACCAATCTCGTCCTTCTTGGTGTTCTGGCCTGCTTCGTATGCCAAGTTGTGATACCACACTTTGGTTGCAATCTGGTTGTACTTGGTGATGTGCTTCAGGTAGAGGTGGCTTTCGTCCTAGTCCATGTTAGTCACAGCCATGCATGTATTGGAGATTGTACATACAGGTTCCGGCAGATTGGAATCAATATCCGCGTCCTGCAAAGCAAAGGGCATCCCAGTACCGAAACTCCAGCGACGATCGAGGGCATAAACTGTCCAGAAAATCCTGACAGCTTGTTGATATTCGGCTTCATTGGTAAAACTTTTGACCAGAGAGTCTTTCCTGTGAAGACCCATTTCAATGCACATACGCGCAGCAATACCAATGAAGCGCCACGCTTGTGCCTCCTCGTCTTTCTGGAAGTAGAATGTAGCCTGCATATGTGAGCTGGATGGTTTAACAGAATATTTAGGCTTGCTCACTGTCAACACGACTAACACAACCGACTTGGTATCCAAAGCCGTGACCAGCTTTATGTCAACTGCCGGTTTGGCGGCATCAAAGAACCTCTGGCCAAAGTCACTACGCCCATGGCCTTCGACCGTCATGGTGACAGCTAGTATCATCTTCAAGACGGTAGTCTCTTCGTCGTCAATGGAGTCAGCGCCAGGTAGCGCAAGATTGCCGAATCCAGCTCGAAGAGACGCCTGGATGAACTTGTAGAGCGAATCTGCATGCTTGATTACCTTTTCAATATCGACCACGGGATACATGATGCCAATTTCTTCTTCATAGACACGCAACAAGCGGATGACCTCGGCGTGATCTATCAACCAAAGAGGATCTTTAGATGGATGCGGCGTAATCGGGAAGACAGGGGACGCCGCGCGACTTCGATCCCGAGAAACCATCCCATCATCCGGCGCATTGTGTGTTATACCCATTGTCTGCAGCGATGATTTCGCAACGTCGATACCGTACAATGTGCTCGTAGGACCATGAAACTGGGGCAAGGCCCTTGATGGGGCTCTCTTCGGTGTGATGAGTGGAGGAAGTGTTCGGGAAATCGACATGGAGTTGGAGCGATTCGAGGCATCTTGTGAGACGAGAGGATCGATGGGAGGTGGGTAGACAGTATCGGGCCGGGATCGAAGTTCGTTCAGACTGTTGAACAGCTCGTTGACTTGGATTTGCAGCGTGCTAATCTGTTCTCGCATCTGGTTGTACTCCCTTCCACAGGCGTCAGTTGACCTCCAAAGCCTTCTTTGCGGATAACTTACGCCGAGTCCTTTAGAGAATTGGTACAGCAATTCGGAGCGTAGACACACTCGAGCGACAGATTTCCGCATCGTTGGCACGGGGCCTGGCCATTGCATTTGATCTTGCGCCGCTTGCATTCATTGCTAGACCCGATACGCGTAAGCAGAATGTTCTATCTTCGAGGTCACAGACCAAAGTGTCGCGCAAGTCTTACCAGGCTATCGAAATGTATCTGTTCCTCTTCGACCGAGTATGGGTTTGCTTGTCGCTTCCCGCATCGCCGTCTGCCTTGCGCTTCTCGCCATGGCCATTCGGCAGAGGAGAAGATTCGGAGGGCGTCACGCTGGAAACCATGTCGTCTGAGGGTATTGTTAACGACTGGCACAATTGGCGCAGGGCCTGCGTGGCTTGACTGTGGAAAGGAATATATTCCGCTATTGATAAGTTAAGGTGGGAAAAGGCACACATGAATAAGGCCCGAGAAAAGAGGCGGGGGAAAGCTGCGGACGATGAACAGGCGCAGAAAGACTCGGAGGTGATTTTGCGGAGGGATGTGGGGGGTAGGCAGGTTATTAAGGGTTGCCAACCACCTTGTCGCCACCCCCACCTTATCGTGATTCTGGTTTTGGTGTTTATCCTAACCACCTGTCAAACCAAACTCTCTTATATTCAACTAATTGACCTCGCCGTCGCTATTCCTCATGGATGGGGCATTATAGGCACTTAACCTATTACAGGCAGGTCGTTTCCGTAACGTATCGCAAGCGGCCAAGTACACACGCACCCCACGATCGACGATTAACGATAGACTTAACGATCGCGTATCACGCGATTTAGAAGAGTAGAAAAATACTAGGTTAATAAGAATATAAGAGGAGATCTTATATTCATATATTAAGGACTCTTAGCTATAATACTCGCCCGTAAATAGCATATAATTAGCTATCGTCGCGTAGGAATTAGCTCGTTAAAGAGAGCTATATACGCGCCTCGATAAGAACTAAATTTAGAGATTTCTTAATCGACACCCTAATCTTAAATATAGCCGTAATAGATCTTTCGAGCAAAGCCGTATTACTACCGCTATCTCTAGTATACTTAAAGACTAGTTTTAATATCTCGTCGATATTATTTCGCGCTATAATATACTTTCGTAGGATCTTTAGAATATAGATAAGATCGATTTTCAAATAAGTCACTTATAGAAAGAGTCTATAGTCTTTAATTAATGTATAGAACCTTTAATAGTAATTACTAGTAGTTCTTTAGGTTAGGTTTCGATTATAAAGGCTATCTCTATTACTAGCGATATAATACGATCTCTTATTATTTATCGAGATAAAGTATACGCTTAACTACTTAACTACTAATTTCTATCGTTAACTAAGTGCTTTAATTAGTTTTAGGGCTTTATCGATAAAGGCTAGACTAATAACGAGTATTCGCTCGAGTAGTTAACTACGATATTTATCTTATAGTCTCGAAGAGAGCGTTATTAGGACGATATCTCTTACTAGCGAATACTAGTATTAGATAGTTACGATAATTACACTATATACTCGTTTATCGCTAAGACTATTATAAATTAAGTTCTATTAATTTATCTCTTACCTTATACCTCGTATCTTTATTAATCGTACGATTTAGGGCTATTTAATTATCTTAAGGCGTTTTACTCGAAACACTTAAAAAGCTATATTATAATAGACGATATATAGATAAATCGCGCCTAATTTAACTTACTATATTATCTTATACGTAAATTAAGTATAATAGCTTAATATATTAATGCGGATTAGCGACGAAGTAGCCTTTAGCCTAGTAACGTTAGAAAAGTGCTTAGTATACCTTAAGTCTTATAGTATCGATAAACGACGCTAGAGATCTTATCTTCTTAAATATCTCGTACGTACGCCTTATAAGATTTATACGAGTATAATAAAATAAACGAGAATTTAGCGACTAAATTAAGTCGATCTAGTAAGGCTATAATACGATAACTAAATAAGGCTTATAAGAAGATCTCTAGCGCCTATAAAGTACTTTTAACTAAGCTATTAACTATTAAAAAACGTGTTCTAGAAGACGAGGAACGTACTACCTTAAAGAGACTTAAAAAGTAGGACGAAAAGCGTATCTAAGATACGATCGAAGTTATACGTAATAGGGGCTATACGGAGGAAGATACGGTAGTGTTGTTAACTGCACTACCTAGCAGAGACATTATCTACAATATGGACAACTCGGCAATTACATAGGGAATCCCCATATAAACTTACGGACAAACCATAAACAGGATGGTTGAGTGGCTGCCCTTTGCTCTCCTGACATGCGATTTCATAAAATTCACGATAAGGTGGGGGTGGCGACAAGGTGGTTGGCAACCTTACTCTCCTCCCCCTCTGATTAGCTGGGCGATTCATACTCATTACCTGATATTTTGGCATGGGAGACAGCTACTAGAGATGGGAGCCATCTCGTGCTGACTTCTCATTCTACGCATTGATGCTTGCATAAATGCATATACAGTATGTACACAGTTGTGTTTTGACCAGATTTGTTCTTATGACACGAAACCTGGGGGAGGATGAGGTCTCCATGTCTAAGCAGAAGTACAATGTAAACAATGCTTATCTTTATAAGGTCATCCATCAGCAAGCTATTGGTCGGATCGCCACGGCAGCTGGTTGCCTAACAATATCCCGAAGAAACCTGGGCTGTATTCTCGCCGCTCAATCGACATGTGGAACTGCACAGTCCTCCAGGCTGCCGAGGTGAAGGTTTGGGAGATGAAGAAAACGTAGGGAGGGTTGCGCGTTGCAGACTGCACCCAGTTGTGAGAGAAGCGACCATGGCCTGCCGGCATGAGAACGAATCTTGAATCCTGGGAAGGAATCTTGCTAGAAGTCAGTGCCCTATCGCTAGGGATGTGATAGTCAGGGCAACACGTTACAGCATGTGATTTGGAATCAACGGCCCCCTATTCCACTGACCTACCATATGGACAGCACGGTCTTTCTCCTTCTTCAACGCAATGTCACAACAAGAACGATACTCGTTGATATCTGTTCCTGAGCCGCCAGACGGGATCAGACCCCACAAGGATTGGTGCTAAATTGCGAACAAGCAGCCCTGCAGCCAGGATGGCAAGGGCATGGGCAGCTTCGCGCACTGTTTGTGTGATTGCCCTTGGGAAACCTCACGACTGCACGCTGTAGGATGATGGATCATTGAGGTGGCATGGATCCCTGGCCTCGGCAGCTGGCCTTGTCGCTGTTGTGAGTTCGAATTGGGAGAAGAAGGGGTAAAGTGCAGAGTCCGTCTCAAAGAAATGTCCCTGGCTGTTTCGCCCTCCAGATTTATTGCCGAAGGATGTGATTGATGGCCACCACCCATCCACGAAGACGACGGGCTTCTCTGTTCAACTTCCCAGGAAGGTAGAAGGTTTGTCAACGTCGCCGACACGGACACGGACGATCAACATCTTGTCTCGCAAATCTTTCCAATATCAGCTTTCTCCCTGTCCCGGCTCTTTGGATCCTGAGTCTGGCGGAGCACGTTCCTATGCACAACCGGAGCCTAGGAGCTGTTCTGTCGATCGAAGGAAGCAGCACAAGCTGCAGTTCATGAGACACATCAGGATAGAGCCGTGCCCACGGATTGGGGCCAAATCCTTTCACCAAAAGAGCACAAACCGCATTCTAACATCAAGCTTCAATGTGTTGTTGTTGATCTCGTGATTCAGAGCATGATTTCCACCGGCAGATACATCGGGAGATATATGCTGCGTACGCCAGAACGAATTTGGCACGGAAGGATCGTTAGAATGTTCAGCCTGCTCCCTGTTGGAGAGCTAATGGGTTTCTCCATGTCCAGGCGTCCCAGGCATGGAAGCCAGGTGCTCATCTCCTAAGCGCAGTACCCTGATAGGGCGATGACTGGCAAATGTACGAAGTACGGAGTACCAAGCTTGTCAGAGTGGAATATACGCGTCCTGCGATGACTTGAGTCTAGAACGTTGGGTAACCACCATTCACTTGTCCATACATGACCTCCCTGGCACGGGTGACGAATCCAGGGTCACCTGCGTGGTGAAGGATCATTTCAAATACGACAGGGTGGCTCGCCAACGTCGAGCCTCATTGCAGCTCCCGATCCAGCAGCGGCTCTGAGGTTGTCCATGGGCATTCCTTGTAGGTCACTGACTCGTCAGCAGCGACACGAGAAAATACGAGGGATTTTGGCTCATGTGCTTGGAAGGATGCACGCTGCATGCTCCTCTGTGTCCAGTGGATTCATTGGTGATTTTCTCAGGGCTGATTATGTCAGATAACCAACGTCTCGGGCCAACAGCCACCCTAACTGAACCCTACGGACGTAGGGAGGTGCAGCGGGCTTCGGGTAGTGATTGGAGGGTACGGCTTGCATCGTGGCGATCAGCCTCTCCCTGAAAACAAGGGGACAGAATCCTTCGGGACACAATCTCCCCAGGAATTCCAAATGGAGTAGTGGGCTGCATCAGCGGATCAGTCAACAGTGGGTGGGAAGTCCCTTTTCGTGTTTCGACAATTCGATATCGAAATGGACCCCAATATTCTCCTTCAGCAGCTATCCATTCAATACGGTGTATACCTGGGCGTAAGATATCAAGATAACCCCTCATATGAGAGCCCGTGGAATGCGGTCATCAAGCTGGAGCTCGGCGGATGACCCTGGCAGCATGAACGACCGTGTCTAACCGGGTCCAAGGTCCAGAGGAGCGATTTCACTATCAGGTCAATCTTTTCGACCCTCTCAGAGGTTGATTTGGGGACGTGATCTTGATGTCTGCACGGACAATGCCCGGCTTGGGTTCCCTTCAACCCGTGAACCGACACATGAAAGTGGGTGCTGTTGAAGACATGATACAAGCAAACTTGGTACAACAGGGCGTGTAGTGAGAGACACCCCCAGCTACGGGAGGGATTTGAAAACGTTCCTCAATGGGAAAGTAGCCACAGTGGTTCGATCGCACCAGGAGTAAAGGTCAAGCGTACCCTCCTGAGGTAGCGATGACGGCAATCAACAAATGTTACTGGTGGACGACAGCAGCGGCCATTCAGCGGTCAAGAGCCACACCTGGGCAGGACAGAAGTGCTGGAAATCCACACGCTTTTTGCTCCGAGCGTAGCGCGACGATGGGTCAGAAGGTGCTGAAATTGTCATTCGAGGGACAACTGTAATGGCTTACCTGTTGGCTTGCCGTCACTTGTATCTGTTCGCTGGGATTCGCACGAAGTTAATCGGTGGTAACTTGGTATGCACTATGGTACCTGGCACTTTAGGGCTGTGGTGGAAGTTTAGTCCTCCAATAGACTGCAGCACTCATGTTGGAGATCTCTCGAAACCCACTTGAAGCTAAAGCCGCAGGGAATAGACAGTACCGCAGGATGTGTGGAACACGCTAAGGAACGAGCAAATGGGAACGGTATCTCCTGCTACCAAAAAGGGTTTGACGCCTGTTGAGAAGGGATAGGGGAACAATGCGGGAACGATGCCCATGGCGTTTGCGTCTACGTCCGTACGGACGCTCCGTATGATTACCTGATGTTCGTGCCATCAGCAGGCTGCAGAGTTGTACCGTTGTGTGAGCGGAGCACAAGTACCGGTGTTCTACCAGCGGCATGATCATGCTAAGAACTTAAGATTGATGTAACTGACGCCACGGCCGGTAGATTCGTGCCGCCTTGACTCGGAACTCCCGTGCTAAACCGTAGTAGTTGCGACTGGTGAGGTAATGATAGGGAGAAAAGCAACTTCCGGGAGGTGGTATAGTTAGGGTAGGAAATGGAATGCCCCTGTTGGCTGCTTGAATACTTACTTCGTTCGTGGCTTGTAGGGCGCATTGCTCGGGAACCACCGTCGGCGACCGTGATTACAAGCAGGAGATGATGGCAACGCGAAATCTGGTTGGACCGCAAAGTAGCCGGATATTTTTGGTGCCATTCTTTGTAATCTGCTTGAAGAATAGGCAGATCGGTGCGTTGGCGCGAAAGTGCAAGCCTCCCGCACTACCCTCTTGTGAATAGCCTAGAGCAGTTTAGCGCCTCGCTGTCTATACACCCAAAACATGCTGGTGTCGCTGGTCTCGTTCAGGCACTTGGACAGGGGCCGCGTGAGGCGTTGACGCTTAATGATCCTACTCTCCTGACTTTTGGCCCCCCTAGGGCTGAACGGGAACTTCATATGTTCATTGGCGGAGAAGTGCTAGGCCGTTGTCCTGGACCGCTTTACTGAAAGCAGAAGATTGGAATCATTTTGCGGAGCCGGAAACCCGTGCTGGACCTGCTGTGAAATCGAATCGTAACCTCCGCAACTTTGCAAAGCCGCAGCTTCCCTCCTGCCTGCTTCAGGAGAATTAGCGATGACGAGCCTTGTCTCGCATGCACTTTAGCTTTGTCTGGCGTCAACACTGGCGGCTCCGACAGTGATACACCTCGGAACAATTTGGTGTACCGAGGCCCCCCATACATAAGTCGTTCCGAATTGTACGGACGCGAAAGTGATTCGGGCTTTGGCTCGAGGTGAACTGAACCCTGCCACTGCTAGAAGTGCCGCACTGTGACTTGTACTGGTATCCAACCCGTACGATAGTTAAAGTGTTTGCACAGGTCCACAAATGATACGGATCTTACGTTGTGAAGCTTCTAAGAAGCCAGTTGTCGTTGAGGTACTGTGTACCTCTTTCAGCGATTGTCCTTTTGTCGACCCACCTTCACGTGCAGCCATTCCAGTTGTGTCCCATCTGGTTGGAAACCAATCAACAACGCGCAGGGGGGTCTCAAGGAGTATGTACACAAAGACCCTCACGGTAAGCTTGGGGGATGCACTCGTGCTGCTTACACAATCTTTCTCCCCATAACTGTGAATCGCGTACCGAAATGTGCGAGAACGCACACCTTTTGGCAAGATTAGGCAGCATCCAGTTCCAGAACGATGAAGAATCCTGCGCCTGAAGGTCCCCAATTTTGATTTGATCACTTTCCCGGGGGTGCGGTTTACTAGGGTTCCCTTGACAAGACCAATGTACTATGGTACTAAGTCGCCAAATGGTAACCAACATGGCGTCGAAGGATCTCGAAAGATGAAACTGAACGTGGCAGGCAAATCTGCGGGCCATGCCTTCTGAGATCAATTCACCTTGTCCAATAACACGATGGTCTTCGACAAGTGTGTATTTCTAGAGCAAATATGCAGAACAGCCACGCACGTCGGGGGCAGCAATGTACTGTAAATCCCGAAAGACCGGGAAATAGTCATCATTGTTCGTCCCCGTAGCAAATTGTTGCAGAAACCATGCCAAATCTTCGGCAGAATTAAGAGAACATTCGAAACAGTCGGGTTCAATCTCGTATAGGCGATCTTTGACGGGCCCAAGCCCAAATGGGATATTGACGGCTGCAGCGAAACCTTGTGGAGGGTGTATTCATAAAGTGAGGGGGGCCCCAAAAAGTATCCGCAGCACAGGGCTGGCTGCCGCTAACATGACCTGACATTTTGTGGCTTTACGCCATTTGGGTCCCTGAAGTCGGTGATCATCCACCATGCTTTCTGTAGGATCTAGTGACAAGGTTGGACCCAGGGCGGGACAAGAAAGCACGCATAGCGGCTGTAGAACGAGGTAATCATGTCATGACTAACTGCGAGTCAACTGTCGTCTGGGTTTACTGTACAGATACAGAGGGTTCTGAAGCATCCGACCGTACCGCGTTGTGCAAAGGGCGAAGATCCGGTCCAAAGAAATTGTAATCGCCGATAGAACCGTTAAGTATGCCGGGAACAATGTGGTCCGTATACCGGACATCCCCGGCATTGATGTGTTCATGCTGGACCGTGGGCTCCCGGATTAAGAAAGTGGTTGGTGGGGACGGTGTATGAAACTCTCCACAAGCTGCGAGGTACCAGATCGTTTCATTTCAGCCCTGGGGAGCGAAAGAACAGTGCTCGTTGACAGCATATAGAGTGGGGTCTATAGAACTGAGTGGTAACAGAATGCTTGACCAGTGGGCAGGAAGCATGTTAGGGTTGAGTAGTAAAAAGTAGCCAACATTTATAATATGACGGATTATGAATAGAGTCGGAACGAGGGGAGGGTCTCGCTGGGGCCTACCGTCTGCGGTTCGCCAAGCTCGTTCTTTAGCGTGGCCTTGCAGAGGTCTCAAAGAAGAAGTTTGCGACCAAAGGCCATGAACATGACCTATGAAAAGCGTCCTGAGGCTGAACAGGGCCCGACCAAGAGCAAGCAGACCAGAAGAGGAGAAACTTGACGAACAATACAGGGTGGAATCTGTGCGTTTGGAAGGGAGCAAGTGTCTGTGCGATGGAACCGGTCATAGTTGACGAGACGATAGAAGCGAATGACACGAGTATGGATGGATACGTGCATTTCTCCGCTTAGTAGTAGAGTTCGATTGCGGCAACCACACTGGCAACATGGAGCACGATGTCGACACAGAGGCGGACGGAGAGGCGGAGGGAGGGTGACGAGAAGCATCAAAGTCACTGTTTGGCATCTCAAGCAGACCGCCAGTCGGTTCAGGGCAGCAACTCACTAATTTGTTTTTGGTTAGGCTCGCGGCAGAGGGCGCAGCGCCTTACGACGTTGCAACACCACTGATTTCACTCCCAAATATGCATCTTTCCCTCTATTTCCGTTCTCGTTCGTCTACCAGCCTCAGGGCCCCCTGCAATATCCTGAGTGCTGGCACATAACGTGGACACGCGCTACTCTTGTCGGCTGGCCCCTGTCACCATCTGGGGCGGTCAGAGACTCCCCTGCTCTATCCGTACCCTCTTTTTTGACATCCACACTCGTATCCCTAATCCTCGCGCCGCCGCCTCAGCCAGGGCACCACATTCCATGATGGAGGGTATCCCAGAGTGGACATGTGCTCCAACGCTCGTGGCTCTCCCGGTTGAACTTTTGCATCCGCTCACTTTATGCCTCCGAGCCACTGCTATTACCACTATCACCTATTGGGACAAGCGGTATTTTCCGTTTCCAGGCTGTTACTTGTACTTATATATCAAGGGACCTCATGTTCGGCCTCCCATTTATCAGTTCCTGTGATTCGACCATAGCCTTCTTCTCAAGCAAGATCTACTAATAAGGCCCTGGACCTTCCCATCTGCCTCTTGATCCTAGGCTTCCTTCTTACACATCTCAAAGTCGACGAAGATCCTTCAGTACTCGAACACCTAAGCATCACATCAGATATACCAAGGCTCTTGCGTTGTCACTATGCAACGAAGTCACAGCTACACCTACCCTCAGACCGCCATGGTCGGACACTCCAGATATGCGTCCACGCATGCTACCAGCTCTGCTTTCAGTGCCTCTGCCAATCCCAACGAGGACTGGACTAAGATCTCTGACCTAGCCGAACGGAGACGAATTCAAAACCGGATCGCTCAGGTATGTAGCTCTTCTTCACTCCTAGCCAGTAGTCTAATGGATGGATAGCGAAACTACCGCAAGAAGCTCAAGAGAAGACTCGAGGATTTGGAACGCCGCGCTGGTTCCTCCTCCGCTTCTCCAGAACAGTCTCACTCAGAATTGGTGACCAGCACTCCGGCCAAAGAATCCAAACAACCGCAGAGTATGGCTCGACAAACTTCACGGTCGAGTACGCACGACGTCCAACGAGCATCCCCAGAGATTTTGCCCCTGGACGACCACTCTTCGATATTCGACACCCCAGGAGCTCGTCACCTCTCAATGAACTCTCCTCCGGCTTTCACCTTCTCTTCATACCCGCCTACAACATCTTACTTGCAGTACGAGCACCAGCATCAGTCAGTCTACGACAGCACGGCGAGCTACTACTCAAGCTACCAGTACCCAGTTGATGTCACATCATCCAGCTTACCACCCACGTTACCGGCGATGCTTCCTTCGGCATATGGAAAACAAGAGCATCTCTTTGCGGACGATGACGTGCTGAACCCGTTCAGCATGAACTATGCCTCTCTAGCCGGCCTAGAGATGCCTTCAAACCACGCCTACACGGGGGCAAATTCTCATGTAAATCCCACCGCTTTCTTCACTCGTTCATATTCTAGTCCGCACTTTTGAGCAGCAGCAAAAAGACGTTCATGTGCCAGCTCGGGCGTTCGGAATCCCCTCCCAATTCTCCGACTTGCATTAGCAGCTCGAATGCTGACTTCCTCTGGCTAGACACCGCCGCTCACAGATCCATACTCGCTCGATTCGGCGCACAACTCGCCCAATTACTACGATGTACCGCTCACACCAGTGTCGAGGACGGCAAGTCCCAACTTTCAGTTGTTCGACATCAGCTGCATGTGAGCAGCAGGTCTTGGAAGGGTCGCGATCGGCATCTTGCACCCCATAATTAAGGCGCACTTCTACGGAGCATTGGGAACAGCTAGGGAACGTGCTACAGTTTACTAGCTATTGCGAGGGGTGATCATGATGGGTGGTTTCTGTGATTAGCGAGTACTTAGACGCAGATGGAGCTCTTCGATGAGCGGAATGGAATTGTCACAGCCTGGAAAAAGGGTGGCTTCTGTGATGATTGGAGAATTATACCCAGGTCAGGTGGCTTGAGGATAGTCTATTTGGAACGCTTTACGATTTTGTCTTGTATCATTGGAACTCACTTCAGTAGTTCAGTATGGAGCTGCACCGAATGTGAATGCATTGCAGCGACCAAATCAATTTTCCACGGGCTTCCTTCAAGCCTCGTACTTTGGCAAACAACTGTATGAAGTCACCGACTTTGATGGCAGAGCAACACATGTTCAGCTGGTAGGGCTGACTGCAAAGAGCGTGACCAGGTTGGTGTCCAGCTCCGAGCTGCATAGACCATTAATGGCAGGAGCTGACCCTGCAGTGGAGGGAAGTACCAGGTAATCCTGGTTAACCGCGGTATTGCCGATCGTGGAACCGAGAAGGAATAAACAAATCAAACCAATGATTTTCTGACAACCATCTTCCCAAACTGGTCACTTTTTCATTACCTACTCATCCACCAAAGCATCCAGTAGTCTTTCACTCTCCCCGGCTGTGGATGATTATCACAATCCTGCAGAAAAAGCCCCGTCTCCAGGTCTAGAACAAAAGACCACCGTTGAGCATTGCATCAGGGCTGTGGCAGCAATTGCCGGTACATCAGCCGCAAGCTCGTGTCAATTCTGCAGGTGTTGCATATGGACGAGATTTGCCAGTGTCGACCACTGTTTGGGTTGAATATGTAAGCTGTTGTTATTTTCGCCATCGAACCACCCCTATCCTTGGTCATCCTCCTCGGTCTCGCGTGGCGCAATGTCGCTAATTAGGACACATGGCTTAGTGGCTGGGATTTGGACCAGTGGACCTCTGGCGACGATAGAGTGCGAGGCGGTAGCTCAAAGGTATAATGCTGGCCATGCTTGTTTTGCGGCTGATTGGGTACCTCAGAATATCCTTGAGGAGCTTCAAGAGTCGCTGAACTACTGACTCGAAACTGCTAACACGAATTGATGTGGAATAACAGTCTTCTTTGGAATCAAGTCCCACAGGGGTAGCTTTCCATGGTCATCTCGACATCGACACCCTGGGTGGGGCTGGATTTGCTTCGCAGCGCACTCTTGGTGACGATCGGCACTGGGACTTCTCCTCGTTCGACGGTATTGAGGTCTCAATCGATCCTTCGCAATCTGACCACAAAGCCTACACGCTGATTCTCAAAGACCACATTCTTCCCCCGAATCCTGACAATGGCCGTGAACAGTCTACCGTCTCCTGGGAGTTCGATTTCTCGCAGTCAAATTGCCATGGCACAGATCGCCACGAGTCCGCCTCCACCACTGCCTCCGTCTTCATGCCGTGGCAACATTTTAAACCCACCTACCGTGGCAAACCGTGCGATGACACGAAGGGTCTAGATCTGAGGGGCATCAAGAGGATAAGTATCATGATCAGAAGGTTAGCTGGTTGGTCCTTGAAGAGATTTGTCAGAGCTGACGGACAAGATAGCTTCTTTGGGTCTCAACAGGGCGACTTTCGACTACACTTGATCTCCATCGCTGCCTTTTGCTCACCGAATGCAACGGAGTTGTCCACGCCCTCCTTTCATCCACGAGACGAACCTGCTCCACCAGCGACGAACGATGCTATCACGGCCAGTCATGACTCAAGAGATGGGGTTGCCACCTGGTTCGCATCAACATGGAATTGGCTTTGCGGCAATTTGTACGGAAGGAGATGACCCAGTGTGATGGTTACGACCTTCGGCCGTTCGTGTGCAAACAGCAATCGTCTGGACGAAAGCCTTGCATTCGGCATCTTCCACTGACTTCCTACCCAGAGGAGACACGTCAATAACAAAACCCCGAGCAGTGCCTAACACCGAGCCAGTCATGTTAGGCTGCTGCAGTTTTAAAGAATCATCTCTGTCAACAATCGCCTCGGTCTACAGCCGGTGCTCGCCGTCCTATTGGACTGTCTCATCCAACACGACCGTGCTGGGTACGACAGATGGCTGAGTAAGGTCATCATTCAAGTTGAACGACGACCACAACAAAAGGACATTGCCCAAGCCCAAGTGATAACGTTATACTTTGCCATTGGTATGAAATTGTCCCCATTTTTCATTGCGGAGTTACATGCACTGTTCAGCCTTTCTTCCGATATCAAAACGGCTCGTTCAAAGTTGCCAGAAATGGGAATACAGAACAGATGCTAATAGGCTGGAACATTATGATTAAACGTGCAGACCTCTGCGTGTATGCCCATCGACCATTGGGGCTTCCAGTCCTAAACAATGGCTTTAATCGGCCTCGGCGCACCATTAGTAATGGTCCCCGAGAGGATATACTTCACACTGACGAACTCGTGCGAACTTCTCCAAGAGCAACACTTATGTCCGCACATTGCGGAAAGGACACGGATCGAAGTGATTACTCCCCGGAATCTCTGGATATGCACCTGCCTGACAAAATGCCTCATCAGGCTCATCTTGTCCATGGAGACAGGCCGTGTGGGCAGGCCAGGCTGCACGTACAGCATCATATCTTGAACCCCGAAATGCTGTCGACGCATTCGAGTCATTTGACAGCAGCCCTGCAGGGCTACGTATGCCCATTCACTTCCAGGTGCACCCGAAATACCTTATGCATGATTTCCTTCGCATTGGGTCGTCTCTTCGAGAGCCACAATGCATAACACTAAGGGCGGCCTTTGCCTCGTTCATCCGCGATCTGTGATCATACGGTGCTAGTATCATTACAATACCAAACACGCGGAGCCGGCAGGGATTATCAGCCACACAGACTTTAACACTTCACAACGATCTCCCTTGGCCCTGTTCAACAGCCCTATTTTTGATGGCTTGTCTGCGGAGTGCTGGTACCTGTATGGACGACCACGGCTCGGACATCGTCACTACAGCCCCGCAGGGCTGTCGCGAAATATGCGGACATCATGTTAAGCACGCGCTGGACTGATTACATATGTTGCCGAACCTGTCACCATGATGCACAATGAAGTCAAGTCGAAAAAGTCGATGCTTGGAAACCCGAATACGCCCTAACGCCGGCTCGGTTCCTCAAGGAAGACCGAGCTGCGCTGTGGATGAGGCATACCATGAAAGAAATTCCAGCGCAACAATCGATGTCATAATGGGACGCCGCAAGCCTAATGGGCTGGGCGGGATGGCGCCTCCAACTTTAGCTTCTTCAGGTGCCTCGGCGCAAAAAGCAAGTCTGCGCCATTGTTACTCTGTACGTTCTCGCAACGCACCTATGATCTGGTAGAAAGTTCAGACAAACAGTAGATGGAGGGTCGAGTACTCTCAAAAAGGTCAACCAACAACTCCTTGAGCGTTAAAGAATTGGTGATCAGGACAGTCTTGCAACTACGCCCTAGCTACCAAAATCACGTGGCAACTTGTACAAAGTACCGCTCGTTCCCCGGAAAGTTTCGTGTTTCAGGTGGGCATTTGCTTGCCCTGGCACGCCCTGGCTCAAGGCAACCCTTTAATTATGCATTGTTTTTGACTTTGCGTCAAATATCTCGTTCACTGATCCAACGAGAAGTCTCCTGTTGCAACCATACTCGCAACACAAGCCTTCTGTGTCGGGCAACCTGATCGATTGAGGAGCGGATGCGAAGGAGTATCCGTCGAAATGGAGCACTCGCGGCATAATGATCAACCCGGAGACCGTAGTAACCACGGACACATCTCAAGACTTCGCCATGAAATACACCTATGCTTTTTGCGATGGTAGAGGCGCGTCACTTGCTGCAGTCTCTTCCGGTAGTTGAGTCACTTAAGCCATCCGCCAATTACAGCCCGATCACTCCGGATCCCGCAAAAGCTGCACTTTGGGGCGATCGGCTTGTCAGTCCCCAGCCTGGCGTTTCAAGAATCTGACGTGTGCACTGTGAATCGACGTCTATTGAAGTGCAAGTCGAACATATAAGCAAAATACGAATTCCTCAACTGGTACAAGTGTCGCGTGACTTCACAGAACAACTACTCTTTCAGCACATCGCCTTTATTTCTGCTCATTAAGCGTCGCCGAGAACAACTGCCCGGAATGGTAGGATGGGACTCGCCTGAAACAAGGCCCCAGTCAATATGGCTCCTTCGGACCCCGACGGATTCAACACAAGCTCTTGGATTTTGCGGCGACCTGAAATGCCCCGAGAAAGCCAGCGGCGCGGCGTGCCACTCTTCGTTCCTAGTGTCCAATGATCACTATGCCAGCGACAAGCAGACACGTCACGCTTAACGAGAGGTTGTCACTGATCACGAAACACGGGTGGACCTAACGTGACTTGTAGCATAGCGCGTTGAGGTGGCCTCAATAACTTAGTCGTATGGACTTGCAGTTTTGGTCCTGGCTGGTGGCCTACGGGCGTTGGAAGGCCCCTTGCAATTATTGGTCGTGGAAAAGCGGCCAGAAACCCCCTGGATGTGGAACACTTGCGCGAGCGACGACCTACCCACGTCGATTGACACGATCCGATGCATTCCGTCAAGGTCTTTTTGTTTCGGTCGACGCTTGAATGCATTTGTTGCTGCCTTGGGCAAGTATGGTGGATGCGTTTCTCTCATGTGGAATTGCAAATTGTGCAATAAACGAGCTCAAAGCGCACTAGCAGGATGCGGCGAGGCTGGCCTGACGCTTGACTCCATTCTATCTCGTGAGTTAGTCACGCCATTGGGACTCGCGATTGCTTCTGGAAAAGTACTTAGTAAGTGAGTGAGTGGAAGCGATGCATTAGTTCTAGGTGCGTTGTTTCGTGAGGAACCTATACCTCGGTTTCGCCCAAGAATGCGGCCTCGGTATGGGGTCTGGACTGAATGCTCTTATCGGTTTCGGTTATCGAATCATCGAAGTTCAGTGAGTTAATTGGACTAGAGTCCCAGAACTCTTTGACTGCGGTGGCCTACAGATGGAGATCAAGTTGCTTCTTGCTTGCTTCATGAAATAGTATGCCTTCTCCAGGATGATGATCTCAATGGCCGCTGTACAAGTTCATGCTTTGACACCGGTATAAACCCACAACTCAGCCCTCTCTTCCACATCCTGTTCGCAAACAGTCTGTGTCCACTCTTCAAGATATCTTGACACTCCAAGGATGATCTTCATCACCATACTGGATCCCCTCAATCCAATTCTTCATTTTCAATGCGATCTCGCCCGCCTCCACATTGGGTTCGAGCCCACAGTTTAAGGAGCGATCTTTCCAGGCGATCGTCCTCACTGGTGCCACAATCGCCGCAGTACCAGCACCAAACACCTCGAGTAGACGTCCATCGGCTTCAGCATCCGCCAACTCCTGCATCCTCACGTACCGCTCGGTGACCTTCCATCCTTCAGGCTCGAGTCGTTCTCGCGCAAGGCTCAACACGGAATCCCGCGTGACGCCTTCTAGGATAGTTCCGTCCAAGGGTGCTGTCAGTAGCTCCTTCTGTCCGGTCTCTTCGTTCTTGATGCACACGAACAAGTTCATGGTGCCGACTTCGGTGATCTTCTCCTCCTCGCCGAACAGCCACAGGTTTTGGTGGTGACCTCTCTTCGCGGCTTTGAGTTGTGGCACAATGCAGGGCGCATAGTTGGCGCCGAGTTTCTTGTCGCCGACACCACCGGGCCAGGCGCGCACCGCGTAGTCGGTGGCTTCCAGCGAGATGGCCTTGAAGCCCGTCGGGTAATATGGTCCTACCGGTGAGGCGATCACGTATAGTAGCGCCGATCCGGGTGGGCCAACGCCTAACGTTCGCTGTGTGCCGATCAATGTAGGTCGGATGTATAATGAATATCCCTTTTCGGAGGAGATGAACCGCTCGTCCATTTTGCACAGCTTGCCAATCAATTCTACAAGCTCTTCCCCCTTGAATGTGGGTAGCGCAATGCGCGCAGCGGATTTGTTCATTCGAGCCATGTTCTTGTCCGGCCGGAACAGCCGTAGTGAGCCGTCCTTTACACTTTTATATGCTTTCATGCCTTCAAAACACTCGAAGGCGTAGTGGAATACGCAGGTCGCGGGATCGAGTGACAGGTTTTGGTAGGGTGTTATTCGAGGTGCGAGCCAGCCCTGGGAGGCTGTCCATTCAATTGACAGCATGTGGTCTGAAACCACGTGTGTCAGTGTCTGGAGTCCATTGAGCAGATTGCATTGGTATGGTTCTTACCTGTAAATGTTCTCCCAAAGATAAGCTCCTGATTTGGCACGAGGGTTTTGGGAGTGATTGTTTCTGTGACCTCTAGCCGAGACGGATCAATACCCGGGAGCTTGGAGTGGAGGTCATCGTCGATGGTCAGTTCCTCCCGTCTCCTCCACGACGTCGAGAAGGGTCTGTATGAGGGTAGTAGCCGGACGTGTTCTTGTCTGAATGTGGTTTTTGTGAGAGAGCGTGCGCAGGGCGTGCGGAGCAGTCGAGGGAGCGACATTTTGTGTTGCTATGAAGGATGGATGTGTTGAGGTCGGGTGAAGGAGAGACGGAGGGAGAAGAAAGATATGGACCCCTCCAGCAGTAGTCTGTGACTGAGATGTTGAACGAAGGGCGTCTGTCTTGTATGCAAAAGGACAAGTGCTAATGGTCAGCAATTCAATGGATGATATGCGACTCATGAGCGAACTACAAAATCCCAATGACCGGGATCGGAGCTTCGGGCTTGGCAGGGACAACGACCGAAGATAACCGTTTCCAAAGCTGGAGTTCTCCAACATCAACTCTGCTTCCTTTGATATCTTGCCGGAGTGTACCACTTTTCCCCGAGGGAGTCAGCCAGACCGTAGGTACAATGGCCATGGTTCTTCGAGGTTACCACCATCATCAACGCATTCGGCTATGGGAGCAAACACACCATTGGTCGTTGGGAGCCCATCCCCAATCGGAGTTGACCTAGCTCAACCTCGATAGCGAAGTCTATCCCGTCGCTACATCGCACACTGATGCATAAGCCCAGTATTGTCAAACAGGTACGATTGTTCTGTACTAAAAAGCTGTCCCCGCGATAGCAACTCTTGAGTCCATGCATCGATCTGTTGGGAGCTTCTTGCGGCAGCGATGGACAGGGAGCACGCCCCTGGTCTTCACCGCCGTCTAGGTCACGAGACCATATCAACATTTCACTTCACTCGACCTCAAAATTCAGTCTTCTTATGTCTAATTATCTCAAAATTCCTCAACAATTAAGGTGAAAGACTGCCTTGCAAGACCATATCTTCAGTATCTGGCTCAGCATGACTCGTCACTAAGCTTTAAACAGGTCACCAAGGCCCAGGGTAAATCTCCTCTCTCAAGATCAGTACCTGGCTTGGCTACGACCTGTTAATGAGTTTACATGAGTCACTGAGGTCCAGAGTAAATCTCTAGTTTGGTCTGCATCTCTTCCAGTATCTGAACCATCCCCACGGCAAGATCTTCCGGCCTTCGGCTTAAACAGGGTAGCTTGCAGGTGTTCAGAGAGAGAATCGTTACGCCAGGCAGTTTGAAACCTACAATTGTACAACCCAAATAAACCCAAAAGGTTTCCTCACGATCAATCCTCACGGGTTGACTGAGTTTTTGCTCTTTTTTGGGACAGCAACTCTGAATATTGATTGCTCAGTTAGTGGTGCTGGTGTGCGGTGATATTCACTCACCCAGCCTTGCAAGATGCTCTTGGCGAGAGACAGCATTCTGCTTCACCTCCATTTGAAAGGCTCGCCATGTATGATTACAGGTGGCTAAACGGATGAAGGGCTGCCCAAAACTTGCATGCTTGGAAAGGAGATGCAAGACTATAATATTATTGGAGTATAGTAGTCCAAACTCTAGTCGCAAAAACTGATTAAATATGATACTAGCTGCATACCACCAGGGACGTTTCTGTCCAGCGTGGGAACCAGATCTATATGAGTGACTCGTACTTATCCAGTCCTGTCTTCTTTGGTTGTGCAGGCTGTTGGGGCTTGGCCTGTGGCTGTAATACATTCAAGGGGCCACCAAAGCTAGGCTGTGATGACATGCCAGAATTAGGTTGCCAGGTATTCTTCAGCATAGGACTTTGCTGCGGCGGCGGGATGCTTGGTGTGAAAGCTGGACTCTGGAGTGACCGTGGCCCCGGTGGCGGTGGAAGTTGCCAGGAATTCGTTGAAGGTGGCGGCGGTGGCCGTGGAGAGATAGCATTCGCAGGGGCTGCTCCATAATTAGCCGGTTGGAGTACCGGCTGCTGGCTCTGCATGGCCATGGGTGGGGGCGAGGATGCTCCCCAAATAGAAGCAGACGAAGGCGCCTGGGGTTGAAGGGTCGCGAACGCTGACATACTGACATCTGGGGTGATAGACCGGGAGGATAGCTGTGGTTGAAGAACAGGAAGCGACGAGAATGATGGAGTTGATACTGAAGCCTTGTTCTGTCCAGCCACAGGAGACCACGAAAATGATGGTGCATTTGGCGTCAGCTTTTCTCCTTCTGAAAGAGCACCAGCAAACACATCATTCTTTTCAGAGTTCTTGTTCCCCAACACGAGCTTCTCGAAATCCTCCTCAGGGGCGTTGACTTGTCCACCACGCTGACTTCCATTGCTTGTCGTGGTCTGCGAGAGTAAGGTTGGTCGAGTGTCACTTGGCCTACTGCCCGAAAGCTCCTGCAATTTGCGGATCTGCTCACGTTCGATCTTTGCCGTGACAGTTTTAATAACGTCCATAAATGCTTGAAATTGTGTGAGGTCCAACAATGGACCAAGGCTGAAATTCCACAGTATCGGCATCACCTCGGTGGCCAAAAAGTCAGTATCAGCAACGATACTGATCTGTCGAAAGACCTTGAGAGCAGCCATCATGACAGCTGGTTCTTTGGTCTTGATACCCTTCAACAACGGCACCACCTTTTCCTGCATGGTGAATTTGTCCAGACTAGAGACATTCTTGTCTGGCTTCTCCTGCTGAGCTGTTCCCCCAAAATCGTCGTTGCGACTGCTCATCTTGTGGACTGATACACCACACAGAACGCCTAGTGCTTCTAGGCCCTTGACTTTGATGGTCAAGCTGCTAGTTTTGCTGAAGACACTCGCAACGACCGGAAAGAGGTCGTGCTTGACGGTGGAGAAATCGATCAGAGGCAGCACCACTGGCAGGCTCTGCAGGGCAGCCTCCGTTAGAGAATGTGTAGATGACTCCATCGCAACGTGGACAATCGGTAGGACGTCATCTTTGAATTGCTTCGCCGAACAATTGTCGGCAATGAGTTGGATGTTATTGAGTACGACAACTAGTGCAGCTTCCTTGCTACTGTCTCTTTCTTCTGATTTTGCTTTGGTCAGAAAGATCTCTGTCATTCTCGGCAGGACCTTGTTGGAGACCACGTCTTTACTTGTTGGGATGACCTTGACGATCTGGAAGATATTTTGCATCATCAAAGGCAGTAGATCTCGATCCTTCATTTCATCCAAGAGAACGCTGAGTATCTTCTTGCCGAGTACTGAGGGTGGAAATTGCGGCATGACTCTACCAAGTCCTTTCATGAACTGTGACTTCTCGACAGGTGTCTTGGCTGGGAATGCGTCCAAAAATCTCATGGTGTTGACTAATATGTTATCAAAGTATTCAGATTGCTGGAATTCGCTTGCCGTTAGACGTTGCGCCGGCCTTCTGGCCAACATCCTCGGCAGCGTGACATTCAACTCCCGGGGCAGTGCTCCCTGGGAAAGGTAGTTATTTGAGCTTGAAGGGACAGTAGAAGCATTGCTGAAGATCTTCTTGTACGTCGACTGATTTCCGTGGGTCTCAACGGGAGACCGATGAGGTTGCCTGTAGCAAGCCAGGATGACAAGTCCTAGAGAGAAGATATCTGCTGAAGAATTGATGTTTGAGTCGAGCACGAAGTCTGGAGAAGTGTAGTCAAGATCGAGTTGAACGAATCGAGGTATCCGAGGATCGTGGTGGAGTACTTCAGAAAGAGATATTTGAGCCACAGCCTGATGCCCTACGGCGCCGTCGGGTGGCCCAGCAAAGCCTAGGCCTGAAATCTTCCAGTCTGACTTTGCGTTGATCATGATTGCATCAGGGTTGAAATTTCCGTGCACCAGTTTGGCAGAATCGTGCAAGAATTCCAGGCCTTTGGCAACCTGTAAAAGTCCTTTCTGAATCTCTAGTTCGTCAATCTCCACATCTTCGGATGTTTTAGATGCACCGCCATCATCGGAAACAGATCTCGACAAGCCCCGACCGTTTCTCGACCCAGCTTGATCCTTTTGGGCCAGAGCAGCGGAGAGGGAACACAAGACTGGCTCAGTTGCAAACATCAAGCCGCCATTTCTGGTTTCTTCGACTGGCTCAACAAGCTGAAGGACCGACGGGTGGCGGAGGCGAGCCAGACTGCTGGCCTCTCTCTTCAAGCGCTCGACGACTTCATCTTGGATTTTGCGGAGGGAGGTAGAACTCGTAGCACGTGCTCCGAATCCACTACTGTTGATATCTAGAGACTTCCGGTCGAAGACAAATACCGATGCTTGGGTGCCCGTGCTCTTCTTCTTTGCATCGAAGACAGTCCATGCGCCCACCGTAGCAGATGATTGTTTGGAGATTTCATAGTTGGAGCTGATGTTAGATGTAAAAGACTTGAAAGCGGACGAGAACATGGCCGCCTGTATTAACATTGGTCGGCCAGAACACGTGTGACGTTGAACGACAATCCAATTGTATTCCCACGATGTAGCAACAAAGATGGCCCAGGAGAGAAGTCGCCGTGCTGTTTCGTATCGGATCGTAAAAGATTTGGCTGTCGAGATCCTGTCATTGATAAATGATGGGGAATGCCGGTTCAGCTTCCAGATGTTTGAAGGCTGATCCTACAGGGGAAAGACCCACCCAAGCTCTTGGTGTGTTTGCTGTGTTTAATGCTCTGAGCCTTGCCGGCGTCATATCACAGCCTCGTTGCTCCGTCACTCCAATTACCGAGGGGTAACTTGTGCCTACTGTGTATGCCTGCGTGTGCCTGACGATCCGTTTCCCTCCTTATGCCACGCCCGTCTCAGGAGATCTCGTCACCTCTCAAATTCATCCGTAGGCTCTCCCAACTTGTCAATCAACTGGTGCGAACGCAGGAGTCGAGATTCACAATGGACACCGCCCTTCGCTCCCAATACCTTGCCGACCATCCTCCCACTGTCGTTCGATTGGAGATCGCTCCTCACTTCGCGGCACTCTCGCCGAAACAAAAGCGTTACGCTCATCACTTGAGTCGTGCTTCGTTCTATGGTACTCGCGTTACCCTGGCACAGGTATCACCAGAATCGCCCGCCATCTATGATCTCATTCTAGCACTACACCGCGCTTGTGGTGGTGAATACAAAAAGCTCGCTGAGAAATCCTCGGTCCCCGAAGCCGACATAACATTGTGGCTGGAATACGCTGCACAATTTCTGGGTAACTGTGGGAATTACAAGGGCTTTGGCGATGTGAAATTCCTTCCAAAGGTCTCGCCGGAGACGCTCAAGAAACTCTGTTCGGTGAATGGTGAGTGTAAAGACCTACATGCCAAAGCCACGGAGACAGGAGGCGGTATCTACGAGACGAAAGACACTGCCCTTATGCATTTCGGATACCCTGAAGATGGCCACATGTCAACCTATTATCCGGACTCCCCCACCATCACGAAGGAAGAGATCTCGATTGTTGGAGAGGTTCTGGAAGAGAAGAAACTCCTGATAGAAAACACCAGACTACGAAAGACGGGCTCTGGTGATTTTGAGGTGCTGATTGCATCCGGTATCGCCAACCCTCCGGTTGATGCAAGAGATCTTGGTGAAACCTCAACAATCGACCTGAAAGGCAAACTTGCAGGCAGGACGGTTACTCTCGTTTACGGCGACTACCTCAACGAAATGGCCAAGATTGCGCTGGAGATCAAGAAGGCGAGGAAAGAGGCGGCCAACGAGACTGAAGAGAAAATGCTTGACGAGTATGCTAGATCGTTTGGCACCGGCAGTATCCAAGGTTTCGTGGAATCTCAACGATATTGGATCAAAAACAAGAAACCTGTGATTGAAACCGACATTGGCTTTGTCGAAACTTATCGTGATCCTCACGGTGTGCGTGGTGAATGGGAAGGCTTCGTTGCGATGGTTAACCAGGAACGCACCCGTGCTTTTGGCAAACTTGTCGACGCTGCACCGAAAATGATCCCGAAGTTGCCATGGAGCAGCGAATTCGAGAAAGATCAATTCCTAAGTCCAGACTTTACCTCTCTGGAGGTGTTGAGCTTCGCTGGCAGTGGTATTCCTGCTGGAATCAACATTCCTAACTACGATTTCATCCGGCAAAATGAAGGATTTAAGAATGTTTCGCTTGGCAATGTACTGAGTGCGAAAGCTCCCAACGAGCCCATTCCATTCATTCGCGAAGAGGATGATGAGTTATATCGCAAATACCGTGACCCTGCATTTGAGGTTCAGGTGGGTATTCACGAGCTTCTTGGTCACGGCTGCGGCAAGTTGCTACAAGAGACGGCGCCCGGGGAGTACAACTTTGATGTGAAGAACCCTCCAGTTAGTCCGATCACCAAAAAGCCAATCACCTCATGGTACAAGCCCGGTCAAAGCTGGGGAAGTGTTTTTGGCGCTATTGCATCATCATACGAGGAGTGTCGAGCAGAATGTGTGGCCATGGCACTTTCTTGCGATTTCGAGATCCTGAACATATTCGGTTTCGGTGACGGTAAACAGGAGATGAGCAACGAGGCAGGGGATGTGCTGTATGCCGCATATCTTTCAATGGCACGAGCTGGTGTCGCTGCCCTTGAATATTGGGATCCAAAGTCCCAGAAATGGGGCCAAATCCACATGCAAGCGCGGTATGCCATTCTGCGGGCTTTTATGGACGCTGGCGGGAACTTTTGCGAGATCAAGGCTCTCAACGGTACTATCAACGATCCTGATGACCTTGAGATCTATCTGGACCGGAGTAAGATCTTGTCACATGGCCGGCCAGCTGTGGAGGACCTGTTGCAGAAGCTGCACATCTACAAGGCAACTGCCGATTTTGCTGCAGGCAGGAAATTATACGACGACGTTACGAGTGTGAATTCGTGGTGGGCTGAGAAAGCGAGACCAATAGTCTTGAAGAAGAAGACACCACGAAAAGTCTTCGTTCAGGCCAATACAGTATTGGACGAAGGAACAGGTGATGTAAAATTGGTTGAGTATGAGCCGACATTAGAGGGAATGGTCAAAAGCTACTATGAAAGAGACGTGTGAAGCAGATGCGTTTCGGGCGGGAGTGGCTGTAGCTCTCGGGTTCCCACCGCGTCTATGGCATGGGCTACGTTCTAAAGTTTGAGGCACGGCCAGTGCGCCCGGCCTGACATCGAGAGCACCCCATTCTGCTATTGTTTCCGCCAAGGCGACCCCAAACTTGGCGATGCTGGTGAGTCACTTGTATCAGACTTGGAAGTCATGGCAGCTCGTCTGTGACATTGCCGCGGTCATCAACCACGGTGACTCCACTTGGTTCGGAAAGGTTGGGGCTCTGGGATACAAAGCTGCAAGTTCAGATGTCCATGGCTATCACTTGTATTATGAGACGCTTTAGGTCGCAGGCTGAAGCGCAGGAAGCAACACGCTCGAACGCTAGACTAACAACGCACGCCACGAAATGACGAGACGATCAGATAGACGTCCCTGAATAACAACCCGTAGTAAGCCACGCGGCTGAATCACGAGTCCCTAATCTCAACCATTTCCTTGCACATTTCCAAGAACCGTCCGCGATACTCCGGGGCTGCAGTGGTGATGCTCATCGGACCCTTCCGATCAATCAAGTTCCACGCGTTAATGAGGAACGTCAGAGCCATAGGCTGTGCCTTGTGCTTGGCCCAGAAGAAATCGAGGATCGCCGCGCGAAACAACCACTTATTGTCCTGTGAGGGTACACCCGTCCGCCAATTCGGCGGGTCTTTAAAGGGGTCCTCGTCCACTTCCACATGAGTAGGCCGAGGAATGCGGACTAGCATAAGACTGTAGTCAACGGCGTTGTGCTTGGCGAGGAGGTCCGTATCGGCCTCCAAGCTCATAAAGAAGTCGACGGCCTGGTCTTTGGTTAGAACGAGCTTGTCGTGGAATTCGTCCGCGAGTTTCGACTTGGTCGCCTGCGACGCCAGCTTGCCGCCGGCAATGTCTCGTTCGGGGAAGAAATAGGACATTGGTTTGAGGTCGAAGGTCTGCCATTTGGAGTCTTCAGACTGGCCGCACAAAAGGTTCTCCATGACGAGGTGGTATGCGGGCGCGGTGCCGAGTAGTCCTCCTAGGCTTCGGAAGCGCCAGCCTAGGAAGTCTGTGATACGTACGAGGAGGGAATCTGGGTGTGCCTCCATGTGCTCTACGTAGGGGACGAGGAGGTCGTCACGGAAGAATGAGTGCTCGAATTGTCGTGGGATGGACTTGATGAGGTACTTGTTGTCTTTTGTCACGAAGAAAGTCTGTATTCAAAAACCACTTCTATTAGTCGCTTTCCTGTGGTCCATGTCCGTTGAAGATGAGTGGCTTACCGAACCTGAATAGCCCATATCACCTTTGCGAACGAGGGACTCGTCGTCCGCGAAACTGGACTTGTACTCTTCTTCTGACATGCCCCATGACTGATTGCGAAGTTTCCGAAAGAGTTCCGGTCTCGTTCTGGTCAGGATGATGCCGTAAAGCTTGAAGAAGGTCCTTATCGGGCGCCATAGGCGGAATTTCTTGTCAGCCTCATCATCCTCGAGGATGGCCCGGAGTATGGTACGTCCTATCTTCTTTTCGCGACGGTTGGGAACACTTTCAGTGGTCGCCATCAGACTCTTGCTTGATACACAGCAACGGGTGTCTACATGTGCTATTGAAAGTGTGTAGAAGGGAAGATATCAAACTTGATTTTGTAGAGAGTAATTCTGTTTCGCGACGAATACAAAACAAATCTGACGTCACAGCCAACAGTATGCAAGGCTGTATGGACAAGGCTGACCAGATTGGACGGTCGGCCCTTTTTCACGGCATGGGAGATTTGAACGCTGTTTGAACTCAGGCATGCACCTAACTTGCCAGGTGAATACGGCCAGGGTGATTCGTCCTGCCTCGAGTCATGCACACGGTGGTTGATGCAAAACCGTGAAGACACATTCCGAAAACACCATCATACAATTCCTTCGCCGTTCGACACTATTGCTGCAGATGGACCAGCCAACATGTTGGAACGAGCCTGCGTTCGCTTGACCACCCGCTGACCATCCGGACGAATGAGAGTGGTCGCTCCTGCAAGGTATATGCGGACATATGGGAAAAGGAAAGGGCAAATGAGGTCCATGATGTACCATTGGTAGATAAAGCAGCGCGAAGTCCAGCACGGCTGGTACGATCGATCCCTAAAGAGGCGTCATATGCCTCCAACACATCGACACCTTCGACGAGTTCCCCCATAGTCCTTTGCGGCTCAGGATCGAGATCTGTAATCGGAAGTCGACTTCATGCGAACTTGAGCGGAAATTTGGGTCGACATGCGAGCAACCTTGGCCCTTCGCGCGGCCTCAGCCCGCCTCACGCTATTCACACGTCCAAATTGTGGTCTCTGCGAAACAGCTAAATCGAGGCTCATGGAGGTCCAAAAGCACCGAGCGGTCGACTACTCTGAGATAGACGTTGACGCTCCGGGGCACGGACGGTGGAAGAATGTCTACGACTATGACGTGCCCGTTTTACACATCGATAAGCTTACACAAGCACATTCAGACGGGGAGGTCACCTCACTCGATGCGGCGAAGAAGCTCATGCATCGGTTTACGGTTGAGGAAGTGGAAGCAGCTATCGATGAGGTTGGCAGTTGATTCTATTATTTCTGGTCTTTGTCCTGTGTTGCCAACTTGACGGCGCCATAAGCAGCTCCTTTCACGGCTTGGGCGGCGGCATGACCATATGAACCCTTTGCTTTGGAAAGAGACTCGGCCATGAATGTTGGGATGGCCGTCATGTCGTTAACCACGGAGATCTAGCACCCAGTGTTAGCGTCCGATGAACGTTCTCGCAGAATCGAATGCTTACCATCTGGAATCCCTGATCGGCATATTTTCTTGCAACCTCTCCGGCCGGGCAGTATATTCCCGACTTTTTACCAGCGGTCTGAGCAGCCTTCAATACCCTGGCTATGGCTGCTTCCAACTCGGGAGCGAAATCACCAGTAACCGGGTGTCCGATGTTGTTCCCCAGATCCCAAGGTCCGATGAAGAGGACGTCGATTCCATCGACCTGGGCTATTTGCTCCACCTAGGCATCGTCAGCGCTCGCCTACAGCTTGTCAAGGGCACCGAGTACGCACACATTCGAGAGCCTCCTTGGTCTCAATCTGTACGATCGTCAAGAGATTCTCATTCGCGTTCACCATGTAATCATATCCGGATAGATCGCCCTTGATGTCGAAAGCGCCCATGGAGAAAGGACTGCCAAAGCCTCTCCTGCCGTACGGTGGGAATTTTGCACTCTGTACCAATCTCTTTGCATCATCCACGCTGGTCAACAATGGCACGATGATGCCATGTGCACCAGAGTCGAGGGCACGCTTCACCATCCAGCCTTCATTCGCAGGGATTCGAACGATCGGGCTCACATTGCAGGAGGAGATGGCATGGACCGATTCGTGCATTTCGTTGTCTGGACAGGACATTGATATTAGTTTGAGCCTGGCGGTAGGAAGTAGGACGGTCAATCTTACCAGCAATGTTGCCGTGCTCGCAATCAATGCAAATCCAGTCATATCCTGCTCTAGCAATTGTTCGAGAGAGGTAGGCGCCGGGCAGCATCTGCCATGCGCCAAAGGAGAGGCCGGAGCCTGTATGTAGCGCTTTGCGCAGAGTATTGGAGTTCTTCATAAAGGTCGCCATGATGTCGAATCGTGACCGAACCGTTTGAGTCTGCAATACTTGAGCCGAGGAAGCAGAGTGTTGTAAAGGTACCGCAATCAGGTATCTGGCTAGGAAATGGCTTCGTTCCTGGGCTGAAACCTTCTAGGTGAAAGAGTCAAGAGGACAAGAGGTACACGAGTCCAAGGACGAGTCTCGCAGGGCGTGCCTGGAGAACAGAAAGGATATATATCAGCCTTGGCCGTTCTTCGGCGATGAGTGCGCGCGACAAAATACTGGCAATTACTCCGTACATGAGCGCGGGGTAGTACATGCCGATCCGGAGACAGATGTACCTGTGGTGGGGGACCGCTCAAGAAGCTGTTCGGTACGTGTTAAGCCGAGGAGAGATGAAGATGAAGTCCACATCGGCTCAGGCGCCGCTCCCCGCCGGAGTTGTGGGCGAGGTCAGTACTGCGTATGAGAATATATCTCTATACCAATTCTCCAACTCTCATAGCTTACTACTTCCCTGGGGCCTCTCCATGGCCTTGGTCGCATTCCTATAGTTTTTGACAAGCTGCCGAATCGCCAGGTCAAGCATGACATCCTCACTACCACCAGGGATCCTCGCACCAGGCACTTCCCTATAGATGCGTTCTGCAATCTCACCTTGCCCGGTACGGGTGTACCCGTTACCGCCGAACAATAGTACTGCCGTCTGCGCGCACTCGTTGAGCACCATCCCGGCCTTTGCTTTGGCGAGTGCAGTGAGGCCACCAAGTTTGATGTCTGCTTCGGCTTTCGTAAGCTGCGTCATGTAGTATAGGAACTGCTCGACCCAGGCTTGTAGGGTTTCGAGCTCGGCGCCGGCCTTCGCTAATCGATGACGGACCACTGGTTGTTCGATGAGCTGTTTGCCGAAAGCCTCACGTTTCATCACGTAGGCAAAAGCGGACGATAGCGCGACCCGTGCCTGGCGTGCCACAGATACGGAAATGGTCAATCGTTCGTGGTTGAAGTTTGTCATGACATAACGCATGCCCAATCCTTCTTCGCCAATGAGATTCTCGACAGGGACCTTGACATCGTCAAGCTCAATGTAGGTTGTGCCTGCGCTCACTTGGCCTGACACTTTGAGCCGCCGCATGTTGACGCCCGGGTGACCCTTCAAAGGACATACGATCATGCTCAGGCCGCCGGCTCCTGGGCCACCCGTCCTTACCGCCATCGCAGCATATTCAGACCAAAATCCGTTTGTAATCCACTTTTTCTCGCCGTTCACGATATAGTGCTTTCCATCAGCAGACTTCACAGCGGTTGTGGCAATGTTGGCAACATCACTACCGGCACCTGGTTCGGTAATAGCAATGCATGCGCGCTTTTTGCCGGGAAGGAGGTCAGGGAGGAACTTTTCGTGGAGCGCTTTGCTTCCGAATTTGATAATCGGGGGAATGCCTTGACCTTGTCAGGGTGGTGAACACGCAATATGTCTGCAATAAACTCACCAAACGCATGACCTGCAGTCATCGAGCCGCTAGGCCCAGCCAGCCCGGTCCTAGCCATCTCATCTAGATAAATTCCGGTATGAAAGTAATCCCACTCTTCCACAGGTGTGCCTAGAATATCGTGGATCCCCACTTTCTTCAACCACTCGACCGGTAAGGGCGCAGGCAAATTAGGGATCACCATGTTATGTTTGGCAAATGTCTGAAACAGATGATCGGGCACTGTTTCCTCTCTCTCCCAGTCCATTGCATATGGGAGTAGATGTTCCTCGATAAAGGCGCGACATGCTTTCTGCCATTTCCTATGAGTGTCCTTGTAGTATGGAGATGGGAAGCCGGCAAGCCAGGTTGGCTCAGAAAAGGGGACCAGATTGGTGGAGGATGCCATGCTGGCGAAAGGGTAGGTGAAGGATGCAGGCGGAGGATTCAAATGAGCGTAATCGTGCCTTCGCGTCAGTATTGAGGAGAGCTCAACCAACGATTACCTTGTAGTGACAGTAGAGCAGTTCGGCCAATGCAGTGATCTTACATCTTCACATATGAGGCATGTTTTGGGGCAGGCATCGAGGTATGGCCGGTACCAATGGTGAGACTGAAGTTGCCGACAGATGCCTCGGTGCTTTTGAGGGCCCTGACCTGCAGACGAGTCAGTCAGTTAATTTCCCCAGTTTTCATCTCCAGGGGGTTTCCCACGTGACATAATCACGTGTTTTGAAACTCGTCTGTCAATTTTACGTCAAAGACAGATCAATAACAGTCCGGTCGATCCCAGAGAAAGTTCCCATCTTCTCCGAGGACTTGGGTACCGCAAAAGCTTCGCGGCCAGCGGCTCACAATGATCATCCTTTGAGTTTTTTGTCGATATGGTCTGACAAGTACTATTTTGGGAGCGTGTAAGTGTCAGCCCTCAGCAGTGTACAGTACCGTCTCCAAGACCTTCTCACGAGCCTTGCTTCCTGTCATGAAGGCCAGTCCGCTTGATCGAGTAGATTGGACTTGTTCACTTCGCAGTACTTCAACAGCGTTTGGTTCACATTGACGAGATACTTCAGAGGCTGTGTCTCGGTAAGTGTCCTCACCGCAACAAGTGAGCTGCGGTGTTCTCTTCTGGCGAAGGCAACTACCCGCCTGGAGTGACAAGAACGGGCACCACGGCGATGGGTATACCGCATGTGTTGGCCATGGACCATGGACCATCATATACCTTCTGCAATTTCCCATGCCTGTAACTGTACTCAAAGCACAGACTTGGTTCAGAATGGGCATTATATCCCTCCTCTAGAACGCCAACGATCCGTTGGATGATCATCTCCACGAACACATCAAGTTTCGACTCTGCGGAACTCCTGCTGTATATTCACCATGGGAATGAAGTATCAAACATATTGTTCTATCATACCATGGATCATCACTGCTAGAGGCGCGGCTCTACTCGTAGTCGCGGCTTTGCGGCACTCGAAAGTCAATCACTCGCTTCGACGTCACCATTGTGTGGGGCAGATCTTTTTTCCACATTGCAAATCACAAAAAGTTACTGCCAGATCATTGTGGGAATCCCACTTTGGTTGCACTACGCGCCATGTGCAAGACATCCCGGGCCGCTCATTTGTTTACTAGCAATGACTGCACCCGAGTTATGGCGAAGTACATGCTGGTAGTGGTACAGGATGCCCGGTGTCCTCTACAAGCAAGGACTTTCTCGTTGTTCCGCATATTGAACACTGCAGTCACCAATGCCTATTTACATGCAATCGTCTGGTGTCACCAACGAAGCTGGACGTCTTTCACGGGAACAATATCCATGCTAGCGGCTGACTGACATGAAAACCCAGATCCATGACCTCAAAGATCCCTGATGAGATCATCGGCGCCAAACCTTTTTGAGCACGCTCCTACCTTTTCTGATGTGGCTGGGCCGAGCGGCTGAGGCAGTTGGCCAAAGAACGCAGTGTTTGTGGCGAGCCGAATGTCTGATCTTGTCCTGAAGACTCCGCTCGCAGGCATACGTATGACATCTGTTTCTGCATTAGGACCCCCGGACGTAGTGACCCTGATGCCAGGCAAGGATTGGCCTACTTTGTTGCACAACTTGCTGCTGGGATCATGCCGTCACGGGCGTTCGAAGCTTTCTGGAAGTCCCCATGGAATAAAAACAACCTGTCGGAACGATGTCGCTTCTAACCCAGACCTCCAGACCTCCTCCGTCTTGAACAATACTCCAGGTTTTGCACATACACCACCACTATCATGAACGTGGATCGCCCAGCCCGTCGTATACGCCTGCCCTGGAAGAATCGAAATGACATCCTCCCGAACGAGGAAGAGACCACGGTCTCGCGCCGAGTTCCTCTGCTCGGCTTCCTGCCTCTCAGTATCAAGAACCATTTCGTTGCGATGATCGGTGAATTTGCAGGGACATTCCTTTTCCTGCTATTCGCACTCGGTGGAACAAACGTGGTCAACACAGCACCAGCGGACCAGACAACAGCCAGTTTGGCAGCTGATCCGGCCAAGCTACTCTTCATTTCTTTGTGTTTCGGAATGTCCCTGGCCGTCAATGCATGGGTGTTCTTCCGAATCAGCGGCGGCCTCTTCAATCCAGCCGTCAGTCTCTTCACGCTGACCAAGCGACCTCACGCTGATATATTGAACAGGTCTCCCTCGGCATGATGCTTGTCGGAGCTGTTCCCTACGTCCGCGGCTGCCTCGTGATCATCTCTCAGATACTGGGCGGCATCGCCGCCTCAGCCGTAGTCGCATGCATGTTGCCGGGACCTCTCGCTGTACGCACATCTCTTGGTGGAGGCACATCGGTGGTACAGGGACTTTTCATTGAGGTGAGCCACCTACCAACCATTTATGCAGGTCGACACTAACCCGGATGAACAGATGTTCCTGACCGCCCAACTCGTCTTCACTATCTTCATGCTTGCCGCCGAGAAACATCGCGCCACATTCATCGCCCCAGTCGGTATCGGTTTGTCACTGTTCATCGCCGAGCTTTTCGGCGTATACTATACAGGAGGTAGTCTGAACCCGGCACGCTCATTCGGCCCTTGTGTCGTCCTGCGTTCCTTCTACTCCTATCACTGGATCTACTGGGTCGGACCTATACTGGGTTCCCTACTCGCTAGTGGGTTCTACATGCTCGTCAAAGCTTTGGAGTACGAGACGGTCAACCCCGAACAGGACTCCACCGGGCAAGAGGCGATAATTTTTGACCCAGAAACTGGTGAAGAGAAGAGGATTGATCCCGAAGTACAGACGCAGCAACACAATTCTCCGAATGGCCAGGCCGGTGCTCCCAGCGCTAGGGCCGGGACTGGCGCTCCTTACGGCACTGGAGCGCCCGTACACGATATCACCACCACCAGAGCCAGTGATGAGAGGACCTTGACACGGCCGATCAGGGGTGAACGGGATCTCGAGGCAGGACGAGATATTCAGGGCGCGCCGGTGCCCTGAAGATGAGAAGTCCTCCGTCTTGCTATGATCACCGACTCTTGATCAAAATATTCTATTCTTGGGGTGTTGCTGTGTGGATATTCTGGTTGGTAGCGTGTGGCGTCTCGGCATATGAAAAGCGGACAATCTCGATGGGCGTCATCTTTTTCTATGGGCCTGATAAAAATTATGGTTCGCCGACTCAAGTATGAACGATAATTATATCAAGTAATGTTTAACTCCATGCCCTAATCATAATTCTATAGATACCTATTGAGTCCTAAATCTTCACAGCTGACCACATGGCTGTTACCTTGACATGGCTATTCCAAACCGAACCTATCCTGTCGTTAATATTCGTTCACTCTGCCCTGATACTCAGGAGGTGCGCCAGCGCCCGCAACATATCTGTTGTTCATCCTCCTCGACTCCGATCTCATGGAGAATCCAAATTGAATCGCTCTCACGATCTCCATAGGATTGAAGACAGTCAACAAAGCCTGGATGCCCAGAAACCCGCCGTAGTATCCACCAGGCTGGTTGTAGTAATCGTGCTGCAACTTCTGCTGTTCCATCTGATACTGATCGACGCGATGGTACCCAGTCTCCGGATCATGAGGACTATTGGTCCCGGCCGCCCCGCCCAACTGCGCCAAAGGCAGCGGACGAGCCTTGGACAGATCGTACGGAGCGACGTCGTACGCATAGTGGAAGAAGATGGCGAAGGGCACCATTTCGATACACACAAGCATCGTTTGGATGCCGTAGTTGACATCCGCCCATGTAAGGTGGTCGGTCTCTTTGAGGGCGTGAGTGGAGCGGAGAATCAAGAAGATGATCTGCTGGAGAAAGGTGAGGAAGATGATGAGCTTGAATGCGAGGAATTTGGCGAGTGGTTTGTGGTGTTTCAGGTCCTTTTTAAGGGCGGCGTAGAATTTGACGACACTGCCGATGGCGAAGGAGATTGAGACGTTACTTGCGATCTCGAGCCAGAGATGAGAGTAGTGGATACTACTGCTCTCCAAGCAGTAGACACTGGCGGCTTGTGTGATGTCGGTAGCAATAGCCACACCAAGAGCTATGATGGGATACTGGAAGACAGCGAACCACTTCTTCCTGTACCATTCCAGACCATCAACCGGCTGCTTGCCTCCACGGCTCATGCGGCTTTTGGGAATTTGCAACGCGGCGAAGAAAACATCTCGTGATGACGCGCTCGGCGAGACGAACTCGCAGAGCAGAAGGAAGAAACTGCCCAGGGCGATGCCCTGGAAGAAGTCGATCCAAGGGTCCAGGTAGATGTAGCTGTTAGGGAAGGCGATGCTGAGGAACGATAGTATCGAATAGATGGGAATCAGGGCGCAGATTTTGAGGATCCTGTACAAAGATAAGCGACTGCTGCGAATATACAACCAGTCATTGGACGACTTACTTGCTCTGCTCATTTGGCCTGCTGAAGTGTGTAGCATGGCGGATCATCAGGATGAAAATGGAAAGGCTAGAGAAGGCGGCGCAACCACCTGAGATGGCCATGTTGAGTTGGTGGAACGATAAGTTGCCAACTACAGGTTCCGGAGCATCGGCGGTAAAGCTCGATGGCATATTGCAGGTATGGTTACTGCTGCTGCCGAAGATACCCATCTTGTCGGGGCCGAGCGGCGTTCTTTTCTTGGGACGGATGCCTGTGTTCTGTCGCGTATGCTGCAGTAAAGAGAATGGTGCGGGAAAAGGTGATTGAGGCAGACACAGACAACATAATTATATACCTACTCAGCTGCACGACTCACCGTCTCACCAACATGGTATATCCAGCGCAAGCAAAGGAGATCTGTCAGGCCATCCGCATCCGATACCGTGTTTGGTTAAAACTGCGAACGCTTGGGCGGAGTGCCTGGTGGATCAGCTTAGCTGGAATCAATATCGTCGCAGATCTGCATGGGGGCTGAGTCTTAATAAGGCTGTAAGGTGGCCTAATCAAAAGGACTGGTTTTGTATATACCAATGACGATAGCGAGGACTTTCATAAGAGGTGGAAAATCCGAAAGCGAAAGCGAAATGGGAGAAGCTCCAGGGGTGGTGATGGCGCTTGAAGGCTATAGGGCAGGTAGCACGAGGTGTTTACATAACATGGACAAGGCCCGTGTATCCCTTGAGAGCTAAGCCTCTCCAGCCTCGCGAATGATGCTCCCAGTTTGATGGGCACTTGTAGCGAACCCCAATCACCATGTGCCAACGGTGTTCGGCGAGGGCGCAAGCCTCGAAGAAGATGCCTGAATTGGTATGGCTTGCGGTAGATGTGCCGACCTTCAGGGATTCGTCAAGGCCTGCACCTTGGCGTCAATGGTTCCACAGACGTTAAAAATCGTTGGCCGAGTCGTCTAAGCACCTCCAAAACCCAAACTTGAGGGTACCTGAAGGACAACACATACCTTACCACAAAGATCAAATACCTCTCTGGGCGCATGGGACTACCCCTGTTAATGATAGCCTTGTCGGTCTCAGCCCCATCTCAAATCGCGAGGTGATGCCTTAACGACCACATTGGAGTGTGATTCCTTGCGGGAGTCCTTATGGCCTTTTCATTTCCAAGTCCTTGGAATCCTTCGATGATGAATGGCAATAAATGGCTCCTAGTCGCGGTCGAAACGGTGGAGTGTGTCAACTCTCAAAAGTTTGATTAACGAACAAAACCACCATCAAGCAATACGATGCCCAATGTTGGAAGGCCCAGCCGTGACTGCCACCTCTGTAGGCAACGCCGAGTCAAAGTAAGCAACCTATTCGAGGGCATGTGCCGAAAGTGCCTGCATTGACCGCTTTACCTAGTGTGACCTGCGCCAGCCAGAGTGCGAAAGATGCATCAAACTGGGGAGAACGTGCCCGGGGTATCGAGATGAATCTGACATTATGTTTCGCGTCGAAGACCCCACTTCCTTTGCCGAAGGTGTCAATCGCGACCGTCGCAGAAGACGCGGAGCAAACACGACGCAGCCTTCCAGCCGCCAGACTTCAAAGTCGCCAGCCAACACATCCGATTTGGGAGCGCCCGTTGCTCCACTAGGCCAAGTAACCTTGACACGATCAAGCTCTCAGGCTCAGGGCACTCCAGAATCCTCTCCGCCGAAGGAGGACCTAGCTATTCAGCTGGCAGATTCGATGGTAGCGTTGGCTTCACTTGTATCGCCACCTCGACCGCTAGCCGAATCTTGGGAAACCCATATGATGCCCTTTTGCTTCGACAACTTGATGCAACGCAGATCACCGCAGACACAACTCTACTTCCTGGGTTTCCTGCCTGATATGGTGGTAGAGTTGGGACGAGACTCTTCTGTTGGACTCGCATGTCAGGCAATATCCTGGGCTTTCCTCACCAATAGGACAAGGGCTCCAGAAGCTGTGTCGAAACGTACGATGACATACGGCCAAGCATTGGCCATGACCAACGTGGCGCTCCGAGATCCGTCTTTGCAGACTCGAGATGATACGCTGGCGTCCGTGTATTTGTTGAGTTTATACGAGGTGAGTCTCCACTGGTCTCTTCCTCTGCCGCGGATAGCAACTAGTCTTCTCAGGCCTCCGAATACCACACCCTCCAGCACTGATTAATATTCGAACTTCTGGACTGACAATTTTATAGCTCCTGGTAGGCTCATCGACCACACAACACGATGTCGGGCCCGCCACCTGGGTTCTGCATACACAGGGTCTCACCAGTCTGCTGCGACTCAGAGGCCATGTGCGCTTCAATTCCATCGCTGGGCGCAACTTGTTTTGGCTGGTATACAGTTCCATCGTGAGTGACTTTCAACCCCCTTCCAAACCAAAGATAAGAGGGCTGACAACCTGTGACAACAGCAAATCCGATGTCTGATCGTCGGCTCTGAATGCCCTCCTGAATCTTTGACATGGTTTCGTGAACTGGAAAGAAATCTGGCAGAAGAAGATCTGCCTTCACTCGAGGTGGCCAAGTATGGCTATCATGTCGCTGCGCTATGTGCAAGGATTCGAGCATGTCTTGAGGGAGACAAAATCGATTCTCCCACGCTGGCATTTGCGGTATGCGAAGAATCCGACCGCCTCGATGCCGACGCATATGACTCATCGATCCCACGGCCGGATACGTATGAGAGGCACACCCCAGCAGGGCCCAGCGACAGTCCAGTACCTGATCTGCGAAGCGTCACTAGCCGAACTTCTTACTGTGGTTTCAGGTTGAAGCTGCATCTTTGCATCTGGGAGCTCCTAGCGAAGACCCAGGCTTTGTTCCCCGGAGTCGATGCGGGAGTGATAGCACATCGACTTCAGCAACATGTGTTGCAGATCCAAAGGGTGGCCGATGAACTGCTGGGGAGTGTACCAAGTATCTTCTGTTCCGATGACGGTACAGATCGAGGCAAAAACAGTAGACCGATATACTGGGTGGATGCGCTTCGCTTGCTGTGGCCACTCCGACTTGTGGTATTCTTCAACCCAACTAGACCAGATCAAAAGCAGTCAGCTGGTGCAAGCCTCCGCCGCATCCGGGAAAAGCTAGGGGTCGAACAAGCAACGCAGACGTTCGTACGATGGCGACAGATGAGTAACTAGATAAGGTTCAGGTTGTAAAATATTACAACGTTACATCTCGAATGTATCGAGTGAATGGAACAGTGTCTTTTGCGGATTGACTTCATGTGTTTAAGTATCAGCTGTTCAAAACTATTGTTGCGGATCATGTTGATGCGCAAATTGACTGTTTGAGTAATTGACATGGACCTCGCTTTCAGGGGTCGTAAACTCATTTTGCGGTTTCAATATCCATCCATTCGGGGCATCGGTCTTCCCAGCAGGGATCTCAAGGCACTCTCCCGACACGTCGGAACCTCCAAGCAAAGACTCAAATGCATTGATGAGCGACTCCATTTTCACAACAAGATCCAGCTTCTCAGCTTCCTCGTACCAATTGCTGCGACCAATATTGATACCCGTCTTCACGATAGCAGGGCAGATGGCGTTGATGGAAATCTTTTCTCGAGGCAGGAATTTACCAAATGCCCGGACGAAGCCAACAACTCCGAACTTCGCCGCGCTGTATACCGGCATGGCAGGACACGCGTAAAGACCACGGACTGAAGAGACGGCCGCAATCTTGCCTCGAAAGCCGAAACTGTTGGGCTCCTGCCGACGAAACTGCTGGATCGCTATGGCACAGGTGTAGAGCACGCCTGTCCCATCAACGTCCCAGACGCTGAGGTTCGGTTTTATGAAACCTTGCTGATTCGGCCGATTCGGCAGCCAGCTCACTTCAGCGATGCCGGCGATAGGATAGACATAGTCGATGCGCCCGCCCAAGTCTTTTAGGGCGGCTTCGAAGCCTGCGACTTGAGAGTCCCAGTCCGTCACGTCGACACCGACAGACCATGCCACTTGGCTGCCGGCTTTGTCGTTGAGCTCTTTGGCGACGGTCTCCGCGCCTTGCTTGTTGAGATCGGCGATATAGACTTTGATGCTGGGTTTGTGTTAGCCGGGGCTAGAAAGTGAGCGGGATTGAGATTGGTACCCTTTCTCGACAAGCATCGCAGTCACGGCGCGGCCAATGCCGCTGGCACCGCCTCGAGATCTGTTAGTAAGTCTAAGGTATGGGTGAGGAAGCAAGTACCTGTTACATAGGCAGTCTGGCCTTTCAAGGACATGCTGTTGGCGTTTGCTGCGAATAGGACTCGCTAAGTTCGAGCGACAAGGGTTGATTCAGAGATTAGGGCAATGGCACAAGGAAGTATTCACGGTTGGGTCTGTCTATGAGGTTGGGGATAGGCGAGACCAATTCGTTATGCTCGAGCCAACGGAGGCCACAACATCGACGGCCACGTCCAAACCTACCTACTGTAGGTACCTACTCCGCAAACTCACCCGAGGAGACCGAACTCCAACTACGTCGTAGGTTGAACCTTCACATCATCTGCTTCCCCGCATTTTCTGACATCCGCCTAGGAGGTACGAGCAAAGCCTCTGTTCCGTTCCGCCTTCTTCTGTATAGTCGTTGACAGCAGCAGCCGCCGAAGTGGTATGAGGTTTGTGATCATAGATCAGGTTCCGATTCAGAGGTCTAGGTGTTTCCAATGGCAGGTGTGCCGACTCAGCCACGTGACTTCGCGTTTTCTCTTATCGGTCGGCTGAATCGACCTCTGATAAGACTTTCTTTGGCCTGCGTCAAGGCCTGTTATCTCTGGTGCGTGTTCGCGCTCCTGCTCCCTCATTTGTGCTGTCCTTATCTATGGCCGCTGAGACTCCTCCGAGCAAAATGATAAGCCCATCTCCCCGGAGTTGCAGACCGATAGATTGGTCTGCTTCTGCTGTGACGCCACAGCATTATGGACATCTTCTTGGAGCAGAGCAAAATGACCTTGTCGCAGTCATTCCTCCCTCCACAGTATGGTTGTCGCTTCTTTGTGAAGAATGGCTGGCGACGAAGAGCACGCTGACGAGAGGTCGCACTTACTCCCGCGTGGCAGCATAGACGCCGCCTCCGTCATTTCCTCCCATGTCAGTAAAGAGGAGCAGGTTCTGGGAGAAACTGCGGTTGGCGAGCGTCTCCCTTACAATGACTATACCACGATCGACTGGTTGCATGATCTTGTTCGTAGTGACATGTGAGGCTCAGCATGCATACTAATCACTCGCAGGTCAAAGACTCCTATCGCCACCGATCGGTCCACAGTCAAAAAGGACTTCGGTATAGCCTTTTATCCGCGTTCGATTCGTGTGAAGGATGGATTGCTGCAGCCCTTATTGGTACCTTGACAGCAATCGTAGCCTTTTTGGTGGACGTCTCGGTGGCCACTGTCAGCGACTGGAAAACAGGATACTGCAAGACCAACCCATTTTCAAGCAAGGAATCTTGCTGTACGGGACGATCGCCACTAAACTCCACTGCTGATACTGGGGAAACATGCTCGGACTGGACATATTGGACTGATAGCTACTGGTCGGGATTCTGCATATACGTGGGATTCGCCTTGGTATATGGGATCATCAGCGGTACCGTCACTTTGACGACGAAAAGAGCTCTACCAGCTACCGCTCCAGGATCGGGCGACAAAGGACCTTTGCCGAAACGCATGGAAGAGAGCAATGACACCACCGCGAAGTCCACACCGTCTGGCAAGTCTATGTACATGGCTGCTGGTAGCGGCATTCCGGAGATCAAGACCATTCTATCTGGGTTCGTGATTCCACATTTCCTCGACTTGAATGTGTTGGTGGTCAAGGCTGTTGGTTCCGTTTTCGCAGTATCTACAGGCATGACGTTGGGCAAGGAAGGCCCTTTCGTCCACATCTCGACATGTGTGGCATACCTGGTGGCTATGCGCTTCCCGAAGTATCGTGAAAATGGCCGCAAACTTCGAGAAATACTCTCCGCCGGATGCTCAAGTGGCTTGTCCGTTGCATTCGGAGCACCCATAGGCGGTGTACTCTTCGCCTACGAGGAAATATCGACCTACTTTCCGCGAAAGGTTTTGTGGCGATCGTTTATCTGCTCTCTTTTCGCTGCGATGACACTCAAAGCTCTCAATCCTACAGGTACTGGGAGACTGGTGCTATTCGAGACGAGCTATGGCACAACTTACCAACCCTATCACTACCCGGTATTCGTTGTCTTGGGCGTGGCCGGAGGTGTCTTTGGGGGTGTCTTTTGCAAGGCAAACTTCTTCTGGTCGCGCAACTTTCGCAAGTACAGCATCATCAAGAACTATCCTGTCTTTGAGGTCTTCTTGGTGGTCCTGGCGACTGCACTCCTACAATATCCCAACCCACTTACAAGGGAGCCTGGCGATGTCATCATCAAAAACCTTCTGGTTGATTGCCGGGACGAGTCGAGAACGGACTACGTGTGTATACACGAGGGACAAGCGTCGCCAACACCGAGGTACCTTGGCTGGCTTATATACGGCACTCTCGTCAAACTCGTTCTGATCATCATTACTTTTGGGATCAAAGTTCCTTCCGGCGTTATCATTCCTGCTCTTGATGGAGGTGCTTTCTTCGGAAGGCTGGTAGGCCAACTTCCGTTCCTGGCACAGACCATCTCGCCTGGTATCTTCGCCATGGTGGGTGCTGGGGCATTCTTGGCTGGCGTCAGTCGGATGACAATATCACTGGCCGTGATCATGTTCGAATTGACTGGTGAACTTGAGTTTATTGTGCCGAACATGATTGGTATCATGGTGGCTAAGTGGGTGGCGGATGCTCTTGAACGTGAAGGAGTCTACGATCTGGCGCAAAGCGTCTTGGGGCACCCGTTCCTTGACCTTGACCACGCTACGAAATTGGTTCAGAAGGAGGCTCACCTTGTTGAGGAGCTGATTCCACCGCCCCAGACCATGCGTGAGATCACAGTCGACATCCCTCAGAATGGTGTGGTTCCTCGAGCACTGTTGACCGAAAAGTTGCATCAGCTTCGACGGCGAGGGCTCATGGACGCCGGACTTGTTCTCGTTCAGAAAGATATGCTTCAGGGGTACCTTGCTGAGGGCGAACTGGTATTTGGGCTCGAAACCTTGGGTCATACGTACTCCGAAGGCTGCTTAGTCCGATTGTTACCCGCGGCCTCTAGTATTGTGCACATTGAGCACGAGGGAGAGCTTGACATGTCACACTTTGTGGACAAGACCCCGCTGACGATCAATGCCAAAGCCCCCATGGAGTATGCGGCTGAGATGTTTGGTAAGTTGGGTTTGAGACATCTCTGCGTGACAGAAGAAGGTAGCGGGAAACTGGTTGGGGTCATTATTAAGAAGAGGATGGTGGTCTGGCTGGAAGGTTTGAAGCATGAATGATTTGGTATACGAGTAGACTGTTGTGGTTATGATTGTAGTCATTCCCTGCTTTTACTCTCTGTGCCAATTCGTGCCTTTGTCGTCCCCAGTGCTAGAGATATATACACTATTCGTGGGCGGCAGTTCGGTTCTTGGATGATTCCGTGGTTCTTCAGGTAAAGCGGGGAATGCATGCAGCTCCATTGCTTTTTGCATCTGCACGACGATCCTGCGTTACGTTTTTTTGTCGCTAACCGTAAACTCTCCCCCAGTCGTTCGTTATCTTTAGTGGCACATGGCCACTGCTGTACTCACTATTCAGCTGCATTATGCTTTGATCACCAGCAGCAACAGAATTTTTACAACGTGCAACGTTTCGTGTCAGTGGTCGCTGACTTGAAGCCAGTACGAGTGCCGACATCTCGATCCGCAATTCCGCAACTTTCCACTCTGGTGCATGCAAAAATTTCCTCCGCATCAAAATGGTACCATGACTTCCTCCCAACAGACGATACTCGATACGAATGTGGATACGACTGGAGCTACGTTGAAGACACATAGATAGAGGCAAATTCGGGAAAGAGGAGGAACCATATCAAAGTTGCAAGAATCGTTTCTGTCCTGTCTTGAGGCCTCTCCACTTGCATATTGCTCATGTCCTGCACCTCTTGCGCAACCAAAGCATACTCATGGCCCGACGCGAATAGGAACCTCCAGCGGTTGTCAGTACTGTCACTCATCAGTGAAAGAGCTGGTTCTGTGTTCATCCATCTGCGGGGCGATGGCTATCATATGAAACGGCCAAATGTCGACCATTGTCCCAGGCAAGCAACATGCTCGCCATAGCTCTAACGCCTCTAAAGGCCTTCCAGCTGGCCCACCTGGCTCTCCCTCAAGGAAATCTCAAGGTGACCGCACCACAGACGACAGTAACGCACTCGCTGTCGGAGACCGTCCTCACACTTCACGAAGGGCTCGAGCAAGTTCTACGTCTAGCCAGGCGGCCGCCAGGACGCCAGCCAGGTCCTTCTTCCGCCGGTCTTTCCACGGTCAACTAGAACCTGCCCAATACTCTTCATCCGCAGAACTACGAGATCAGACGGCGGATCTCGCTTCGTTGGCTGTGTCTGATAATGCCTCCCACCTAGAAAGCGAGCCGCGAAGTCCCTCTTCCCTCTCCGACGATGGCCTACCCGATGCGATCTTAGAGGTATCCGAGCCCGTTTCACCACAAAGCCAGGACCACGAGCATGCAGACGAGCCCGTACAATCCGAGCTGGCCATGATGATACAGGGCTATTCTGAACAAGAGGAGGCACAGACACTGAATAAGAGCCATAATGGAAATCATAAAAGCACTCATGAAACTCCGACGTCTTCCGACGTGGCGGAGCAATCTGTGCCAGATGAAAGGTCGGCTCTGCTAGGAGACCGCAAAACTTCCGTTCAGTATGGCCAGTTGGGTGACGTCGAAGGGCAAGCATCAGATAGCAACAACCCTCCCCCCAAATGGAGAGCATCAACCAAACGGTTACGGTCATGCCTTTATGTTCTTTCTCATCCCAAGACCTGGAACCGACGCACAATCTACAAGGAGGTTATTTTACACCCTGTCAGTCTTGTGCCAGCTGTCTTTCTGGGCTTGCTCCTAAATATTCTGGACGCTCTTTCTTACGGGATGATCCTGTTTCCCCTCGGCAATGCCGTCTTCGACAATCTCGGCTCCGATGGCATAGCCATGTTCTATGTCAGCACTATCGTCGCGCAGCTGGTCTACTCATCTGGCGGGTCAGTCTTTCGGGGTGGCATTGGGTCAGAAATGATCGAAGTTGTGCCGTTCTTTCACAAGATGGCTTTCACCATCCTGGAAAAGGTCGGAGAGGAGAACAGCAAGGCCGTCTTAGCCACGACCATACTGTCCTTCTCCATCAGTGCTCTCCTCACCGGTGCCGTCTTCTTCCTCATGGGAGCGTGCAAACTGGGATCCTTGATCGGGTTCTTTCCGCGACATATTCTTATTGGCTGTATTGGAGGTGTCGGCTGGTTTCTTGTTGCGACTGGCGTCGAAGTGTCAGCTCGACTTCCTGGCAATCTCGAATATAATTTCGACACGCTCAAGCAGCTGTTTCGAGGCGACACCATTGCACTCTGGATTGTCCCACTACTGCTCGCAGTCACTCTCATCAATATACAACGTCATGTGAAATCAAATCTTCTGGTTGGTGGCTATTTCATATCCGTGGGTGCCATTTTCTACTTTTTCAAATTTGCTTTGGGTATCCAAATGGACACACTCCATTCACAAGGCTGGGTCTTCGATCGCCCACCGGCTGGTAATCCTTGGTACCATTTCTATACGCTGTACGACTTCAAGGCTGTGCATTGGGGCGCATTGGCAGACACTATCCCAGCCATGTTCGCTTTGACATTCTTCGGAGTGCTGCATGTTCCCATCAATGTCCCTGCGCTGGGCATTACCACAGGCGAGGATAATCTCAACGTCGACCGCGAGCTCGTTGCGCACGGTGTTTCGAACTGCCTAAGTGGGCTCTTCGGAAGTGTCCAAAATTACCTGGTCTATACAAACAGTTTGCTCTTTATTGATAGTGGCGGTGACGACCGCCTTGCGGGTCTCCTGCTAGCGGCAGGAACCTTTGGCATTTTGTTAGCTGGGCCAACCATTATTGGATTCATTCCTATCATGGTAGTTGGAGCCTTGATCTTTCTTCTGGGAATCGAGCTTCTTGAAGAGGCCCTTGTTGGGACCTGGGGCAAAGTGCACAGGCTCGAGTATGCCACGATTGTAATCATTGTCGTCACTATGGGTGTCTGGGACTTCGTCATTGGCATCTTGGTTGGCATTGTGCTTGCCGCCGTGAGCTTTGTCGTGCAAACCTCGCGCAGGACAGCCATCCGAGTGACTTACTCCGGAGACATCGCCAAATCATTGGTCAGAAGACCTCCAGTTCAGCTGAACTTCCTGAAAGAAACAGGCCACCAGATCTTCCTCATTAAGTTGGCTGGATTTTTGTTTTTCGGCACGATTGTTGGCGTCGAAAACCGGATACGAGCGCTTTTGGAGGAGGACGCCTTCGCAGACAGGCCTTTGAGGTTTTTGGTACTGGACATGGCTCATATCAACGGCATCGACTTCTCGGCTGCCGAGGCCTTTACAAGGATCAACCGACTACTACAAAAGCGCGAAGTGGGACTGGTGATCAGCGGCATGAACGTCGACGACGATATTGGGCAAGCCCTGCGTAACGTTGGCTTGTTCACCGAGGACTCGGAAGTACAGATCTTTGCCGATCTCAATGATGCCCTCGAGCATTGTGAGAACAAGCTGTTGACCGCGCTGTACCGGCAACAGGAACATCGACGGGCGAAACGCGTGGCTGCGCCTCACCTCGATGTACCGCGGAGTCGAGGAAGTCAAGAAATGTCACAGTCGTACAGGGCTGAATTTATGAGCAGCTCTCCACGGCGCAATCTGCTTCATAAGGTGGCGCAGAGTACACTCGATGAAGACACATCGAGTGTCAACAAGTGGCATTCCTTCAAGCAACCGCTTCCTCTTCTACTTCAAGTGTTTGCGGACTGTTCGGACAAGAACGAGGATTTCTGGTACCGGGCAACTCGATATTTTGAGAGGGTCACCTTCTCACAAGGTTCCGTATTGTTTCGCGTAGGCGACGACCCGAACGGCTTCTATCTGCTTGAGGAAGGCATCTTGCGTGCGGATTATGACCTGCCACAAGGCAAATATTCCGAGTTGATTGTGGCTGGTCGGCCATGTGGTGAGTTGCCTTTTTTCTCGCACACGTCACGCACAGCAACAGTGGTGGCGGAAAAAGATTGTGCGACGTGGTTACTTGATGACCAAAGATGGCATGAGATGCAGTCGCACGATCCGGACGTTGCCCAAGAATTGCTTGTCATCAGTCTTAAGCTCACGAAAGAGAGGATGGACGCCATCGTGTCGTATATTTTGACGACGGCGGGCTGATACGGCTGGCAGTATTCAATGCAGTTTAGATGATACCTTGGAAAACTATTACCCAGGAGTGTACGAGCATAAGAGTCCTTGTATGAGGCTCAAAATGTATTTTGACCTGTAGATAAAAGCATGAGACTTATTATTATTGTCCTGGAGCCTCTCATTCGAATTGGAGTTATTATTATCACATGTCTGGCACTGCAGGCGGGAACTCCCTTGCTCCCTTGGTGGCAGGTGTCAAGCGGATCCTCAACATCAGGTAATTAATTCTCCGTCAGGGCCAGAAAACTTTTCCTTCGAAATGGAACTTTCCTACGCTTCTTTCATCGAGTTTTGCTCCCATTCCGGAACTTTCGAGGCTTACAGCAATTATCGCAACTGCGTATGGTCGCTAGCAGTGCGGTGTGATCTTGAGGCAATGCTTACGGAAATACTGCAGCATCGATCTCTTCTAACACCAGGACGATGAGCCCAGGGCCACCTTGGTATGACACCATGCCTGATCCTTGTAAGTTAGAGAGCCCCGCAAGGAAAAGGACCAGAGGGTCCGTGCTTTTCTGCAAGCCATCCGTTCCACAAGTCTCAGCTTGATGATTTGACCCTTAAAACAAGCGGAGCCCTATCCTACAACGCAATTTTGGCAGCCAGGAATTTCAGTGTCCTTGCACATCTAGACCATTGCGAAGAAACAGGTTATGACCAGGACTTGTTGGCCATAGACAGACTGTTGTACCCTCGAAGCACACATTGCACATAAGCTCAAGGCCTCAAGATCTTTGGGCGTTGCACATCAGGTGAACTACTTGGACGAACTCTAAAGAGAGGAAATTTTCGGGGCTTTTGAGGATCGACCGCGCATGCAGAGGTGGAGTGGGATACCGCTGTGCATGAAAAATGTTCCGTCGACACAATGAACCTTGGGAATGATAGGCAAGCAATCACGCATCGCTACATCCCTAGACAAGGCCATACATGGCAGTTCTGCACAATACCAATCATGCTACATAGTACTTTCGAGCTTGCAGGACTGGAAGAACGGTAAGTGATGAGAAAAAAGTTATCGACATGGAATACGCAGCAGAATCATCCGTCTATGCGCTACTGTTGAGAATGCTGACCACATCCCGACCTGACGAGGTAATACACCGATCAAAATATGGCCTGATAGCACATGCTCACCATCGTGCTTGCTCGAAACCATCATTGGGGTACGATACATCGCAAGTGGTGGGTGATATGTGACTGGTGGGCATGTCTGCAGAAGCACGTCATTCCGCAGAGCAGTCCTTGAATGGTCGCATGATCACCAACCCTTTGCGATATCTGTTGGTGGTCTCATGATATCCCAACCTAGGGGATGCATTCAGTCCTGCAAGACGTGCATTAAGAATGTCTGGTCAATGGAGGAAGTGGACTACTAGTTCTTGCAATCCTGGACGTCAATCATATCGTATTGGCGATCGCTTTCGACAAGGGTTATGACCTCGCGATGAAGCACAACTAGCGGACTGTTTTCGGAAGCAGAGATATAAGCCAACATATTATGCATAACATCAGTCTAACTGTATCACCATATCAACATTGAGCAGGACGTCACAAGACCATTGTCCGCGATACGAGAAAATGGTCGCCGCACTGGGGAGAAACATAGAGTTCGCGCGACATGTATAGACCTCGCCGTTCAAGAGGACGAGACGGACAAAGACATACCTCCGTGTGTCAAGGTGCTCTACTCCGCAAGCACACTTGACTCGAAGATAGGTGACTAAAATATTGCACAGAGTGAGTTAGTCTTGTAAGCAAGCGACCTGCCACTTGAATTCCATTGCCTAGAGTTTATAGACGATCCTGAAGTCAAGGCTAGGGACTCTTTGGCTGTGGACCTCTTTAAAATCGGATTGGGCCCGTCCATGAAATGTTTGAGGTCCAGTTTTAGTTAAAGCGGTGGGCCGGCTTTAGCGCATGTGGTGCCTTTCTTTTAACTGGACTGTTGCTTAAACTCGCGGCCTAGCGCGCCTTTTTGGCAAGCCTCCAAATCTCCTAGGCTTCCAATCGCCATCATCTTGACTGGACAACGGAGCCCTGGGCTGGCAGGTCAAAACAAAAAAACTCACGATACACTCAGAAGGCGGCGGCCAGGCGAGAAAGTCTCATCACGCTCAAGGATTAGTCTCGCGAAATCCCTCCCCATATCCAATCCTTTCCCTCCTTGCTCAAACATCTTATAATTTCCAAGGGCGTCCATCTACCTTCTTGCTACCTGCACTTTTCTCATCTCTTCAATCTTAATTACTCTTCAATCCATTCCCTTGACCTCCACGTCACACAGACCGTGGTTGACATTGTAAGCATCCCTTGCGTCTTGTTCTGACGGCATTTCAGACACACTTACATTGTAATATCTCTTTCTTGCCATTCCTCGATCCCTCTTCCTTCACAGACCTTCGTCTCCCATAGTCGCACAGTCTCAATCGCCATTGATCAAGATGTCTGTCGAAGCACCAAAGCCTGTCGAAGAGACGCCTGCTGTGGAGCCTACCAAGGCTGTACCTGAACAGACTGAGGCACCAGCTGCACCTGTCGAGGAGACTGCTGTTGCTCCCCTCATTGCACCAACCACAGAGGCTGCCCCTGCGGCTACTGAGGAACCTGCCGTCCCGGCCAAGGATGACTTGAAGAAGGATGAAGTGGCCGTCGCGGCTGCTCCTATTTCAGAGGGTATCCTGGGATACAAAGAGCCAACTCTGTTGAAGTACGTCCATTTGCACCCTTGCATGACTTCCGGGACACAGTAGCTGACTATGACTTACAGGAGATTTTTCTTCTCTAAGCACTACTTCTGGTTCTCGGAGGAACCATTGACGGCTGAATCCCTCTCCACTGTCCTAAAGTCTGAAAAGGACGACATGAAGCACTACTCTGCCGCCTGGGCACGCGAGACCGGAAAAGGCTTGTTGTTCTTCTCCAAGCGTGCTGAGGACAAGGCGACCCCTGCTGGCATCATCAACCTGGTACGTATATCGATTCCTGTGGAGTGGCACAATCTGACGACTGTTCAGGCCGACGCCTCAAACGTTACCAAGGAAGGTTTCAGCAATTTCTCCTTCAAGGCCGGCACCCATCAACACCGTTTCGAAGCTACTGGGCCCAAAGAACGTGACAGCTGGGTTGTTGCAATTGAAAAGAGCATCGAAGAAGCCAAGGTACTCAAGGAAGATGTTAGAGAACGTGAAAGCTACAAGAAGAACATTGACGAGTATGGTAAGTTTTCGTCTTTCGTCACCAAATATGGACCCGCCAATGATCGACGACTAATGCCGCTACAGCTAAACCTGCCGTTGTTGCTACCACCGCCCCCGCGACCACCCGTTCCAAATCTAAAGAACCCAAGAAATCTCTCGATGCCACCACTGCTACTGCTACGGCACCTGAGACCGCAACTACCTCTGCCACCAGCGCAGATGAAGTCAAGAAGGAGAACAAGGACCGTTCTCAATCTCGCAAACGTGGCAGCATCTTTGGCAGCCTAATTGGCAAGAAGGAAGAACATGATGCAAAGAAGGAAGAGAAGGCCGAGCACAAGAAAGAGGTGAAGGAGGAGAAGAAGGAAGATGCCAACACCACCGAGGAGCCCAGCAAGGCCGTAGAGGCCGGTGAGGCTGCCGGCGTTGCTGCTGTGCCCATCGCTGCCAGCACTACCGAACAAAAGACCGACAAGGAGCCAATTACTCCTGCCACCGAGAAGAAAAACAAGCGTGGTTCGGTCTTCGGAAGTTTCTACAAGCGCGTCACTAGCCCAACCGCGGAGAAGTCGGAAGAGGAAGCCAGCGCAGCCCTTAACCTTCCACCTGTCTCTGAGACAGCGCCAAAGCTCGAGGAGCCTATCGAGAACAAGCCCATTGACACTGCTGCCGTCACTGCTCCTGTTGACACCGTTGAGACTCCCGCTGCTACGGAGCCTACTGCAGAGGCCACTACTACATCTGCTGCGACCGAACCTGCAACTGCCCCCAAGACCGAGAAGAAGGGCGGCTTCTTGGGATTCATGAAGAAGACGGAGGCTAAACAGGAGGGCAAGAAAGAACATAAGGAGGAGACCAAGGAGGCTCCCAAGGAGACTACAACAGAAGACCAGGCAGCCGAAATTATTGCCAAGGACCCTGTCGCTGCCGCCAGCACAGAAGCAACCGAACCTGTTATTGTTGCTGCCCCCACCGAGACCGCTACTGAGACTCCTGCTGTCAAGGAAGAGCGACCTGCTCGTGAGAACGAGCGCCGTAGCTCTTTCTTCTTCAACAAGAAGCGAACCGACGCCACGGAAACCAAGGATGGTGTTGATAGCCCCAAGCGTGAGAAGTCTCCTGCCCCGGGCAAATTCATCGGCAACCTTGTACGCCGTGCTAGCAAGGCTGTGAGATCGGACGGATCAAAGGAGAAGACCGCCACCGAACCAGCTGCGACGAGTGAAACTACGACCTCTGAAACCCCAGCCGTTGTCCCCGAAGCCGAGGAGACCCACACCAAGACCGATGCCATCGCAGAGGAACCTGTTGTCACCAGCCCCGAGCCCGTGGTACCTGCTGCCCGAGAGGTCCAGGCCACGGCTTGAAGGGCCTCCGAGGTCAGGGACAAAACTCCACGCACATCTCTGTCTCATCCATCTCGACTTTCTAGCGCTACGAGTCCAGTTGAGTTTGAGAAGTGGTGGGACGAGAACAACTTAAGCAACCCTTCGCTACCTCCTCGCAGCCCTTCTCGTCCCTCTGGCCTCGGCGGTTGAGGTAGCCTGACATGGTTTGACGTCTGATTTTGTTTTCCATCTCGAATTTTTCGGGACTGACGACAAACTCGGACATCGCTCATTTTCGTTTTGTTTTGCTTGCTTTCCAGGATACCCCGCCACTACTAGATGGAGATGGTCATCGTTGTTGTTTTTTGCTTGTTTGTTTTTCAAGTACCAGATACCCCAATTCAGCAAGTCTTGTTCTTACGAAGAGATACCCCGTCGAATACAAGTGTCTACTGGATGACAAGGGAGAAGGATCTGTCAGGAAAGCGGAAGGCTTATTAGTCTTTGTGCCTTTCCGGTGCCGACTGGCATTCGCTTGGTCTTGGTTGGATTGCAGCTGTTGTTCTGGACTATCAATATCTTCGGAGATCTTTCCAGTGCGTTGGAATTAAGTCACTGTTGATATTCATTGGCAGGATATCATAGACATCGAAGAGACGGTTGTCCAAGCATGACCACGAGAGAGTCAAGCACATAGGCAGATCTAGTTAGGATAGTAATAGCTAATAATGAGTTGAAAAATTGCATAGATCTTTCAAGTCTGTTTCTCTGTCTCGAAGAACGTCTCATGGGATGGAAAGGTCTACCAATCATACACGCCATCTTTGTGAACCAATCTACCCACATCCGCATCCCTTTCCCCTCTGAGAATTGTCAGCAACGTCTCCCCTGCTGTCATCGGATCGCCTGCCAGACCCCATCCACTTCGCAACTCCTCGGTCGTGCCTCGCAGATTGCTCTCGACAAAGCCAGGGCTCATGGCGAATACCTTGATCTCATTTCCATGGTCTGCATGTTCGAAGAGAGCCACCATGTTCAACGCCGCCTTGGACGCGTGATAAGCAGTCGGGTTTGGGGGCGATGGAAAATTCATTGGGTTGGGCGCGAAAAGACGTGCCGACGTGCGGGAGAACTGCAGATCCGACTCATTAGAGGATCTGCCACAGAGACAGAGGGAAGTACTTACGGATCCCGCGCCGCTGGACACAAAGATGCTGTACGGTTTGCTGGACGACCTGAGGAGTAAAGGGCGAAACTTGTCAGCAACAGCGGCCGCGCCCGTCACGTTGGTCTCGAGGCACGTCTGGAGCCGGACCCGAATGTCCGGCGATTGAACATTGCCAACGGCGGCATTGTTGATCAGGGCATCGAGATGACCCCATCTCTGAGAGACATACTCGACAGCCGCCTCCACGGAAGAAGAATCGGTGACGTCTAACTGAATAGCCGATAGATGGGATGCGGTTCCTGGATTAGAGGACTCTATGTCGTTCTTTGCGGCGAGTACTTTCTCGAGAGACCGTCCGGTCATGATGACGTGGAAGTTGTCGGCGGCTGTTGCCAGGACTTGGGTCGTAGCGAGACCGACGCCGCTGTTTGCTCCGGTTATGAGGACGACACGAGGGGACTGAGACATGATGATAACGAGAATACTGCTGTGACAGCAATGGGCGCTTCCTTACCTACCTGGTACCTTTCGAGCAGAAGACAGCATTCTTATACCTGCTTAAGCACAGTGACGGGGAAACGGAGTTATACAGAACCCGTCAACGTCGAGGAGGAAGAAGGAGTGATGAAGACGAAGCTAGGCTGCTTATGGAGCAACCCCCGCGAGAGTCTTGGCATTTCTTCGGCGACAAGAAGTGAGGTACTCGTCAATCGTCTTCTTTTGCCGTTATATCCGCAATACATTGTTCAACTCTGAGAAGCTGCAGCAGGATGCTTTCGGGTCCGTTCTCAGTCCACCTCTCAGCTTCACACATCCCTGCAAGTCGTGTAGACCTCAATCATTCATTGACAATACGGGCAAGGGAAGCGTTCTGTGCCCTTACAGTGCAGCAGCTGACCGAGGCGGAAGCAAATCTATCAACTTGTCCTGGTTCTTCCCCAGAAGCGAAACAATGCCCTGGGTACAATTGGCGAATCTTAACTCATCCTGAAGGTATATACCGAGAAATCTTAGGAGACGACCGTTGGACGTACATCGGTATTGGCCAATGACTCCGTCTCTTCACCACTTACCCTAGCTCTTTCCATGCAATGACAACACATCTGCACATACGGTCTTCATCGTTGCGGACTCCAGAAATTTGCAACATCTCCCCCTCTCTACATCTTCGAGTTCTTTCCAAGGCTACGCGAAGATGATAAGCCACAAAGCCCGAACCCTCCGCATCCAAACTTGCTTTCCTCATTCGCTCCTTTCCCCCAATCAGCACCACCATCCGCTAGCGGACTATGGTATCGACCTTTGGACATCACAGCCTCACGCTTTTCACACCGGTTAGTCGTCGTCCGATTCTGCTTGGTAGTTATGAATATATGGAACTAGAGCCGAGCCACCCCCTCTTCAGGATATCCGAAGGTAGAACCTATATCATGACGGGCGCCTTAGGCGCATTCCCCGTGCCTAGTAAGACGCCCTCTTTCTTTGAAGACGTTGAATACTGCTGCTGGTGACCTTGCACTATGGATCCCGTGGCCGCTATCGGCACCGTCTCTGCCATCCTGAGTATCGCAAGCGAATTTGAGCACCTCTGCAAAAGGCTTCGACGGTTCATAAAGAGTTTCAAGCACGCACCTGCCGAGTTGAAAATGGTCCACAACGAGGCCGATGTATTCTGGCAACTACTTGAGAAGTTCCACGAGTTCGTCGAAGAGGATGACGCCGCACAGGATGGATTTTCAGCCAACATCCAGAACATCAAGATCAGCGAACGCATTGCACAAGCGTCGAGATTCAGCTTACAAAGACTTCGTGATATGCTGGTCAAATTCGAACCTTTGCGGTCACGCAATGACAGATCCCTCCGCGCCAGACTTCAAAAATGGCTTGCATTATGGCAATGGTCTGGCTGGAAGGAAGAATGGGCACTGATCCAGTTGTCCCTAAACTCAACGAAGCACAATGCGCAACTACTTCTGACAATGGTCTCCTTTGAGGCCATATTTCGAAAGATAAGGACACTGGAATTGGAAAATACTGCTATTCCAGAGAAACTGATGAGACAGCTGTGAGCTCATGCCCTGTCTTCGCATTGTGGTGCACGCTAACCCAGGATCCTACAGTGATCGATGCAAGAAAAACATCAAGAGCCTACAGAGGAGCGTGCGAAGATTACGAAGACAGTGTGAGCAACAAGACTTGGAGAACGAGGAACGTCAGGCGTTCCAAATCAATGTGGTGCTAACGCAGGAGACTGGCGGGGTCGTCCGCGCCTACATAGAGCGACATCAGGATATCAAAACAGTCCTGAATAGCGATGCGCCGGCGTCTTCTGTCTTCGAAGAACGGAGCACAATATCGCCATCCACCTCTGCTGAAGTTGGCGCTGGAAGTCAAACGTCCTCGCAGGGTGCCACAGTCAACACGCCAGATACGAGCCTTGACGACGAATCTTTTGACAGCCCTGGGGAGCTAGACTGTCTGCGCGAAGAGATCATTGAGGTCCCAGACAAGAATAACGACTTATGGGAGGGGACGAAGATTTCCTCTAGGGGGCATTCGGAGTGTAGATCTGACTTAGACCTCAAGGAGCTGACCCAGGAAGAACTCAGGAAATATTGTTGGGCAGCATTGCAGGCACCATTCGGACACACGATGTCCCTGCCGAACCCTGGGCCTGAGAGCCCGCATGACGCTCGCGAGGATGACACCGTCAACAGGGAAGATGACTCGGGCGGGCGTTACGAATATCCACCTCCGAGAAAGCCCCAGGTGGCAGCACGGGGAAAGTCTGTATCTAGACCTCGCCAGCAGGGTCCTCAGCCATCGACCTCAGATGACCCAGCCCAAGATATTGTCGTCGATCGGAACGATGGTTTGGGCGTGCGCCATGAGTATCGACCACCGAGAAAGCCACGGCGGTCGCCGAGCTCGTTGGACTGAGCAAGACACGTGAGTGTTGTCACAATCGATTCGTGTATGGAGATATTGAAACGAATAGAACTCCTTCACAAGCTTAACGCTCGGTATGGAATGGGTCTTCTTACTTTGCGTGCAACAGTATAGTAAGAGGGTCACAGTGAGCAAACTGAATTCTAGTGCAACCGATGTCTGATGTAGGACAGGCATATCATTATCTGGTATCAAAAGCAAATTACATTGCGATTCTCTCCCAGCACATTTTGCAGCCCACCTCAACACCGTGCTAAGCATCAATGCCCCAGAACTGCTAGTCGACTATACTTGCTCTGCGGCAACCTATAGAGCAATCATGACCCGTCAGATTCCCAGAATGTTTGAAAACATAGTGATAAAGCCACCTCATTCATCGTCGTCAAAAATCTGGAAAGTGTTATTGAGAATCGTCTCGATAACCTTCGCCTGCCACCCTGCGTCCGCAATATCCGCGCCACCAGCAGGAGCCTGTCCATTCGCTCCACCGCCGCCTTGCTGACCCATCAGAGTCGGCGCAAACACGATAGCCAGATTACTATGTGTCATCTTGTTCTTCTCGCTGCGCTGTGCAATTCTGTTCAAATGCAGAACCAGCGTCCGCAAAGTAGCGTAATTGGGATCGGGCAGGCCATTGATCAAAGCGTGAACCGAGTCTCGGCGAACGATGTCATCCTCAATCTTGGCAGCATCGATGAAACCCTGGTACTGTGCCGCCGTGAGCAATGGATCGGGCAGATCGCGCAAGAAGTGTTTGAGTAGCGTCGTTACAGAGGCGATATCGTTGTGAAAGTTCGCGGCGTTGCGGAAGTCAATGGCACTGGCATCTAGGACATTCAGTTAGTCATTATCAATTGAAAGGTTGAAAGTTGTCTTACCATGGTCAAACTTCTGCCTCAATTCCATTATATGTGGAGCGGAGCCGGACGTCCTATAGACACCCTCCACGTCTAGACCGTACAGATCAACGGCTTGCACGCATTGGTAGACGATAGTTGGCACAGCAGAGCCATCTCTCCGGAATAAGTTGTCCAGAGAGATGCCGAAGACAGGTCGCACGGGAGGTCCAGGTCTTGGTGCGGCTGCGACTGCACCATTAGGAGCACCACGGCCTACACCTGGGGGCGGAGCACCTTGTTGAGGTGCGGGAGCTGGAGCACCGCGACCTACACCTAGAGGTGGCCCTGCGCCCGGAACACCGCGTCCTACTCCTGCCGGCGGCACTACTCGACCTGCACCTGGCGCGATCCCTGGCGCTACTCCTCGCCCTGCACCTTGCGGCAGCATACCAGGAGCCGGAGCGCCACGACCGGCTTGCGGTGGTACACCTTGTTGAGGCCCAGGGCCTGGAGCGCCTCGACCGACATTTTGCGGCGCCATGCCCGGCTGTCCAGGGAAGGGAGCACCGCGGCCTACACCCTGTGGTGGCGGACTTTGTTGACCCAGAGGTGGCGCTCCACGTCCTACACCTGGTGGCGGCTGCCCTATCGGACCAGGAGTACCGGCAGGCCGAACCACCGGATTCTGACTGAGCGGTGCTTGACCTCTGCCCATCGGAGCAGCGCCTGGGGTAGCAGTTGGAGCTCCTGGTTGACTTGAAGTACTTGGTTGAGGTGAGCCCATTGGAGGGCGGACAGCACCAGCATTCGGAGGAGGCGCTCCGTTCTGAGTGGGAGCACTCGAGTTCAGTCCCAAGTTCTGAATCTGGGGCAATTGAGGTGCTCCAGTAGGTGCTGTATTCTGCTGAGACGTTACGACACCGGATTGTTGTGGGCCTTGATTGTTATTTGCATAAGGGTTTGCTTGATTGAATGACTGGGTATGCATCTGCGTTTTAGGTGAAAGTGATGGGTGCTGTTCATACTTGATGTCTGGACCGTTTCCAGCTTTGTCACTGAAGCCCACGACATATTCAGCGAAGTCTCTGTCATTATCGATACTCGACGCCACCTCTCGAAGACCACGTGTAGAAGCATCACCAGGATTTTGTCCCTTGACCGGCGTAACGGTCAGTCCATAGCCGAGAAGAAGCTTCTCACTCTGAACCGCAAATTTTTGTACCTGGACGCTCAGCGCAGCATCGGTCTCCCGAATAATCTCCTGCAGAACTCTTGCGGTCTGTGGTCTCAGTATATTGGTGAGTTCCTGTTGCTGAGTCTGCGCCGACTGGACTTTTGTATTGTAGTCAGCATCAGAGGCTTCAAGCTTCCGAAGGAGGTCTTCCTCGTGCTGTGCTGGGGACTTCTTGAAACCGATAATCTTCCCTGACTGACTTTCTCCAGTCCTGGCCCGATCATATTGTTCTGCCAATGTATAGTATTTGCTTTCCGCTTTTGTCACGGCGTTCTTTGCATCCTCGACTCGTTTCTCTGCACTGAGACCTTCATGCTTCCAATGTTTCCGTGATTTATCGTTATTGGCCGCTAGTTCGGAGAGCTCTTCTGCCATGGTATGAAGCGTGCTTGAGAATTGAAGGCCATGCTCGGCCATGCGATCGTGTATTCTTGTAAGTTCTTCATAGCTTTGTGCGAAAGAACCCTGCCTGCCTTCAGGTCTTCTTATAAGGTCGTGAGTATTTCGACTCAGTTTTCTCAGTGCCGAAGCATGTTTGTCCTCAAGGGCAGATCTCTCTTTCAGAAAGGCGGCAAAATCCTGTTTAGTGTTAGCCTATTCTCGTGGCATCGGTCGACATAGCGGACTCTTGTAGAACTTATACTTTGTTTCAGCCGATTCAGCAATGTGGTTATGCCAATCTATCGAGTGAATCAGTAGTGTTTCTCGTGCGACATGTACAACTCTCTTACGTCGGATGAAAGGACTTGATGCACCCTTTGTCTGCTTGCAGGATCCAATCCTTCGTTTTGCCCGGCACCGGTAGGAACAGGAGGTAAAGGCGCCTGCGGTTGTCCTAGGTTCTGAGGGGCGTTCTGGGGTGTAGGGCCATTGACGGGCACATTGGCCTGGCCTGGTGCCGCAGTGGCCATGCTTGCGGCCTGCAACTCTGCGAACGTTGGCGTCTGTGTTCAGAGAAGTCGATGATGGGTATCTGAAGAAGAGGCCTGACAAATGAAGTCTAGAGGGAATTATCGCAGGTCGTGAAGCAAAGGGAGAGGGTGAGTGTCACGAAGATGATTTGCATTACTGCTGATGTGTACCGAATTCCCTTGCTTCCATGCTTCAGCTTCGAGGCCTCCAACTTTTTGGGCATGCCTGTCAGCAACTGACACTGCGGCGTCATCCTGGTCTAACTGCGCCACAATTCAGCGCCCATTTCATTGCGAGCCGGGCCAAGCACTCAAGCTGCAGGTGTAGCCGGAGACCGGTCTGCAGGAAAAGTGGCAGATTGGCCGTCTGACAACTCAAGGAGGGACGTCCTTGCATAAAGTCTATCAGAAGTCCTTTCTTTTGCATGATCCGTGCAGAACGAGTACTAGCCTGGTCTCTATGTCGCTGTTATCACCATTATCAGGAAAAGTATAGCTCCCTGTTATGGAGGCCGTCAGGTCTATAAGTTTTGCAAACCCTTTGTCTACAATTTACCTCTCCTTTTGTCCTCTGCGAGCTTCAACACTGGGCGGAGGTTCTTCTCTTGCACGCGATCCCAGAGGCTACCCAATCCAGCTGCCTTTCCGCGAGCATCTTCAACCCTGAAATATTGCTCTGCGCTCCTGATTCTGTTGGGATGAATTTCGTCAAGCAACTTATAATCTCGGCGGATGACTCCTTGATTGCGGCCTGAATACGTCCACATATTGAAGAAGCCGGTGAAATTTTGTCTGAAGGTCTGAAAGGACGGATCCTGCTCGTTGATTAGTACATACTCTCATCCGAGGCAATTGAAACCGACCTTAGGATCGGAATTGTAAGCGCTTGGTGAGTTGGCCGCGGCCTTGGTATTCCCTTCTTTCCAGTATGTCTCCATGTCGGTATCGATGTATCTCGCTGGATGTCCAGTAACCTTTTCAAACGCTTTTGCAAGGTCGGCGTAGTGGACATGATCAATAGCCACTTCGAGATCCATGCCATTGGACCGCTCTGGATGATCAAAGAGCCATCTGGCATAATACTCGCAGTCATCGAGGGACACATGCACAACGGCACCATCGCCAACAGGCACTCGCCAGGTCACAACCCCTTCTTCGACCGTGGGCGTGAAGATGGTGTGGGCTGCGATGGACATTTCAATGTAGGGTCCAGTGGTGAATACGGCGACGCCCATGCGTTGGCTGTTGACCTGATTCTGGGCGAGGACCCATTCTCCTATCCTTCCCTTTCCATCATAATGACCAGTTCGGAATATCGGATCATAGCCGCTCTTCTTGTACACAAAGTCAAGATTTCCGTAGACGTAGAACTTGATGCCTTCCTCCAAGGCAAGCTCGTAACTCCTAATGGCCCAGTAAATCTCGGTCTTTTCGCCGCAGTTGAACCCATCAATGTTGACAAAAGCACCATCACAGCCACGAAAGCCCCTGCGGAGGTCGTTCTCACTGGCGAAAGAACCTTCAATCAACTCGACGTTTCCCAGCGCCAGGAGGTCTTTGGCTCTGGCAGAGTTCACATCACGGGTTAGGACTCGGCATTTGTATTTCTTGTCTTTGACCAGCCCGCGGATAACGGGTATGCCTTGAGCGCCGGTGCCACCCACCACGAAGATATAAGAAGTATGATGAGTGGTAGACATTCTTATAACAAGCGCAAGGCTCCGATAAGAAAGCTGATAGAACTTACCTGGGAATCAGATGGGCCACGAACGAAGTCTTAAAAGTGTTTGACATTCTGGAATGATTAGTATTCCAAGTGAAGCTCCACAATCATTCCAGTTGATTGACCTTGTTTAGTGAACAAGGCTGCTTCGAAGACTCGACTCAACGATATGCATCGACGGGATCCAGTCCCAAAGCCTTCCAGTACATTGAACAATGTCGACGACTGCTCGTGGTACAGTGCAATGGAATAGGAAAGGTTGGTAAGTTTCATGCCGGCATTATGGGCAGGAATCGGGGTCAGTAATCGTGTCGCCGCCAACATTGGTTCGCGTGGCTTGGTCATCCTTTGAGCCGAGGCATTGATTAAATACAGACGCTGTGTGTCAAGAATAGGTGATAACCTCCCCGGGGTCATGGATCCAGTTATGACCTTGTCCAGTGTCCACGAAGAATTCCTAACGGCTATCGACTGATTACGTCCGTCCAAATGTACCTGACGAGCTCAATAGCTGCACACTGCCACTTCACCATTGAGCAGGAAACTAGCTTGCCATTAATGGATGAATCCTTTACTCCTCATTTCCTTCTTGGTCCATTCCCAGAGTTTGTCCGCCAACTGCGCATCTCTCGCCAATTTACTAGGCTCCTTCTTCACGCCAACAGGCACGAAATACTCTCCTGACATCCCCGCCGTGACTTGAGGTGATGCCACGGCCCAGAGAGAATTGTAACTGCCTTCCTCGGGAGTGATATACACGCCTAGACATCTGAGTATGGGAACAAGTGCAGATCCCCATGATTGTGTATTCAGCTGGGTGTCCACGTTGCCTGGATGTAGAGAGAGCGCCCATATTTTGTTGTTATTCGTGGTGGGCCCATTGGCCGCACTTGCATGGTTGTATCTTTGATGCAGACTTTTCGCGTGCAGTATATTGGCAAGCTTACTCTGGCCGTAGCGGCGGAACGTGAAAGACTGGGCTAGCGCGGTGTCGGCGAAGTTGATGCCCTCCTTGGGCGCGGCGGCGTGGCCCATGGAACTGACGTTGACGATGCGGACTGAGCCGGGCTGGTCTTCATGGGCGGCGGTCGATTCCAGCAGCGGGAGTAGCAGGTATGTCAACAACCAATGGGCTAGGTAGTTCGTCTGGAATTGTGACTCGTAGCCGTCTTCGCTCATCGCGAATGGGGTGGCCATGATCCCAGCAGAATTGACTATGCCGTGGAGATGTGTGGTTTCGGACAGGATTTTCGTGGCTGCTTCGCGGACGCTCCGCAAGGACATCAGGTCCATGATTATTGGGCGGATATCAAGGGTGATGGGCGGGTTCGACTGTTTGATGGATGTTTGCAGGGCGGAGAGTGCGGCGTTGCATCTCTCAGCATTCCGGCACGTCATGAAGACCGTTGCGCCATGGAGGGCGAAGTGGTGAACGGTCCAATAGCCTATGCCTGTGTTGCCGCCTGTAACAATATACGTGCGGCCTTTGAGTGAAGGAATTGAAGATGGGGACCAGTTCAGCCGGGCCATGCTGGAGACGTAGAGAAGATCAGAGGTAGTTGTTCAGCTGTATTTGCCCGTATGGTTGCGAGGGTAATGACTTCCATGGTTACAGTTGCCCAGAGTTCGTTATATACTCTGCGTGACACAGTACGTGGTGCTGTCGCCATAATTCGGCTGGTGGCGGTGATAGACTGGTCCACGAAGTGACGATGTTCATGTGTGTTGATGACACTGTTAGCAGTGGGATTGAGGCTGTTTTGATATTGACCAGGGAGGCTGTCAGCGAGACGTTAATCCGCTGAACCTGATGGTCTGGTTGGTGTAAATCGGACTTAACATTGACCCACTGTCAGCAAGCTGCATTAGCGCTTTACTACGTCGAATGCTTGTGTGGACTGAGGCTTTTTACCGGTAACTTTCCATCCAATTGTTTCTCTGGCACTCTCTTCTGTAACACCTTACATAACCTCTTTTGCCCAGTCTCATTGTTAGAGAGGAATGTTGGAGCCTGTCAGCAGGATGCACTTTAAGAGGAGCCAGGCCTTCGACATGGTCAATCCGTGAAGAATGGTCCCCATGCCCTGAGCCATATGAGAACAGCAAATTCGAAAGATAACGACAATAAAAAGATGCCCATTGGTGCCGGAATCAAGGCAGAGTGGAAACTGCATGCAGATGTACAGAGTCTGGACGATGAGTGGTCCGGTATCACAGATCCAGTGACTCGGCGAAAGCTGCAAAACCGATTGAACCAGCGAGCCGCAAGTAGGGAGCAACAGATTTGACAGATTCAAATGCATATGGCTGACACGACGAATAGGAAGACGCAAGGCTGCCCAAAAGGGTATCAACAACGACGACCCCTCGACACCTAGTAATGCTAGCGCTGCAAGGTCCAAATCGCTCGGTAGACAGATTGGTCTGGATGATGCTGCCTTTTTGCAGGCCAAAAGCCTTACTTTTCCAGGCGATAAATGGAACAGGGCGGCAGAGTCACTCGGTGCAACGGATCCGTCGGCCTTTGTCTCCATCCGCAGCAAGCATTCCTGCCAGCGGTGGTACGAAGTCCTGCTTGAGAACCGATTAGTCCACATCAAAGATCTGGCAGGACGATTACAGAATGAACGGGACCACGCGTGGAAGTTCACTCTCCCAGCGGACCACCTCATTTCTTTGGTGTTTTACAATGTATATCGAGGTCTGCTCGCCAATGTAGAGGTATTGGGCCTGGATCTGAATCTCATGTACACCGACGAATATCCTTCACCATTCTTACCTCTTTCATCGAGTGCCTCGTCGGCCCTGCGCCATCTACCTCCTGCGCTGCAGCCGACCGAGTTGCAGAAGACTATTGCGCATCATCCTCAATGGGACATTTTCCCCGACCCTATAATCCGCGACAATATCCTGCGGTATGGTGAGAACAACATTGATGATTACGAGTTCTGTCTAGACCTTGTGGGAAATGGTAGATTCGATGACCTTGAAGGATGCTCTACTCAGGAGAAGAACGGACTGATCTGTTGGGGTGAGCCCTGGGAGCTGGGTGGTTGGGAGGTGACGGAGGCATTTGCCAGGAAATATCCTTTCTTCCTTCGGGGAGCGTTGGACTTTCAGGAGTGCAGCAACAAGTGGAGGGTGAAGCGAGGTGAAGAACCTCTTGACTTCGAGAGAATCTCGGAGGTAGAGTGACAAATCGATTCTCCGTTGCATGGAGCATGGAGTTGGGAAAGGTGTGCATATCGTCATCTGCTACAACAAGTACGCAGGTGTCTTCGAGCTCGGTCAGCATGTTCGATCATTCGCTGTCAAGGCGCCAAATATCCAAGTTCTGGAAATTGAGGTTTGTGTCCTCGATGTGCTTCCGTTACATTAGGAGAGAAACCTTGTATTCCTGCGTAGCTTCATGACTTCCCTCTTCCCAAGATATCCATCGTTAAATGCGTTTCGTGATGAATGCGCCCAAATGTAAATCGAACAACAATAATTCCACAAAATCAACATCGGAAATTTACACTCCCGCTTCCTTCCTCAAAGATTTCAATTGTCCTCCCCTCCTTCATCCCCCTGTATCCATACAATTCACGCGAGCTTTCTTTCTGCACCACCAGACCTCGGCCACTAGCACCCACACTGCCCGAGCCGAGAGATTTCACGTGGACCATACCTTCCCATGCCGTAGGATAGTTGATGCTCATACTACCGCTTGAGGTGACTTTGTGCGTCGCCTCAATGGCTCGGACCGCCTCGGTGGAGAGAAGTGGGGCTCTCACCTCGACATTCTGGCTGCCCGACCATGTTGAAACGGAGATCTTCGAGGGTGGATCTAGCTCCGACACTCCGACGGTGTTGATTATGACACTGACAGATCCAGCTTGGGATGACAGGACAGTCGATCCTCCATTTCCATGCAACAGATTGCCAGAGATGCTGCCAGCGTGCGTGGAGATCTCGATGTTCAGTGTTCTCGAAGCCGCCGCGGGTGACAAAGTTGCCTTGCTCATAAATCCACCACCCGTCGCGAATCTCACGTTGACGCTGCCTGCGAGGGAAGAGAGGCGGAGTGTAGCCGGTTTCTCGCCTTCTTGAACATCAACTCTGATACTGATGCTGCCGCTAGTAGTGGAGAGGTCCAGGAGATCGTACAATTCGTACGTTCCCGAAATTGAGCGGAATGTCTCATGCTCGCGATGTTCTCGTTTCGGAAAAGGTGGCCACGAAGGCGCCGCAGGTTCTGGTGAGACAATAGGATATTGCGATCGGTCTTTCTGTTTGCTTCTGGTCAGCCATGTAAAGACAAAATAATCATGTCAAGAAACGAGGGGCATGTACATTGGATATTGACTTGTACAGGCCAGGGATCATCAGCCATAAGCACAATACGAGAGAAACAGTAAACCAGCATAGTCGTTTGAATCGTCGTCCTCGCTCTTTACGCCATGGGCTGCCACCACGTCGGCCCCGGCAGCCTCGACTGCGGCCTCTGTGATGCCGTTTCCAGCATCCTCTTCCCCGTGGGCCTCTGTTACAGGAGGGGCCTGGATCTGCCTCTTCGGATTCATCGTGTCCTCGTCCATGGTGGTGGTGATGAGAGGGGTTGTATTCGTGTTGTACAGGTTCGGGCAACGACGCAGCGCCCTCATCATCATCATCCCGGTACGATTGTTGCACATGGGATGCGGGCAAGGGAGTGTCTGAGGCAGGGGCGCTTACTGTCACTGCTTGTGGTGGTACATATCTTGAGGTGAGAGGCGAAGATGGGGTTGTAGGTGTTTGCACTGCAGTAGAGTCGGAAGGAGTATATTGGGGCGGCGGATCCGACGGATCGAGTTCATGCACTCCCTGTGGGTATGGTACATCTCTCACTTCGTTGCCATCGACAGTCGATGCTGTAGGTGTAAGGTTTGTGGCCGGCGTATTACCCGCGAAGTTGTCGGCCCATGAGCCCATTGAACCCAACCTCTGAGCCTCTGCAGCTGCCGATCTTGACTTGTCTGAAGTTCGAGGTGTCTGACCTTCGGTATCTTCTGAGAAGGTCTCGTAGTCCCGAGAAGGGTATTGTTTGCGAAGAACCATTGTGAGGTGCGTGAGGACGAGGCTCGACAAAGCTCGTTGAGAAGGTACGCAGGGAATGGTAAGCAATCAGCGCGATCAAAACGGACGATACGAGCTTTCACCACGCAGAAAGGACGGTAGAAGCGCACAACATGTGGCGCAAATGTTTCTTACAAGAGATTTGTCAAGGTCCTGCAAGAGCATGTCCTGATACAATACTGGGAACGAAAGTCATGGACGACCGATCGCATTGGCATTGAGAACGTGGTGGACGGAATTGTAGGTGGCCCGCTTCTGCAGGCAGCAACAATTCCAGTGATCTGCCCCTCCTCCAGCATGGATTGTGGGTGTCTGTCAGGGCGGGAAGGCTAAATAGCCATCTCCATAGGCTGGGGACACTCCTGGCAGTTAACCATTCAGGGGTCACGATAGCCATAAAACGGGCTCGTATCTTGCGGGAAATACTGAATGTCCATACGAGGGCCAAACTCCTACTGGTGCAAGATGAGCATGATAAGGCCTCCTGCAGAATTCTTTGCTACTCCCAACGTCATGGACCAATATCCCCACTGATAAGGCTTCATCCCCTAGCAACAATGGCATTCAAGCTTGAAAAGATGAACATGCGAAGAGAGGTAGGGTCTGCTTCCGCTCAAGTTAGATCAAAGAAAAGCCTTAGACGGATGGCCGAGGGCTTAAGAAACATTCTTGCAATGTCATGGTCTGGTAATGTCCATTAATCACTCAATAAGTTACATCAACAACTTCAAGTTCTTCTGTCCTCATAGTAAACTGGTCTGAGACAAATCCAAGTAGAACCCCAAGATCCTCAATGACTGTACAAGACTTGAACTCCGTCGCTGATGCCTCGCTAATAGTCAACTTTGAATGGCTGAAAACTGAAGATCTCGCTCAAGACTGTGCAAAGCTTTTCGGTGGTATCACTCGCAAGACATTTTAAAACATGTCCAAACGGCATTCGAATTCGACTGATCATGCAAATCCAAGGTTCTCGAGAATCGCTCTGGCCTCGTTCTGCGGCAGTCCGGCCACACCCAATGCTCGGACTTGACTGCCTCTCCGCAGACGTTGCAATCCAACGGCCACCTTCCACCCCTCGCTTTGAGAGAGTATAAAGACGTACTTCTTTCCTTCTTGATCCCGGATGCTGGCTCGGAGGACGTGCATACCGTTGAGTTCGCAGCTCTGCGTAGACATTTGGTCAGTAAACTCGCTCGCGGTTGACCGTGTAGCAAAGGAAGAACGGGAACCTGGGGCAGTGGACGCCGAGGACTGCAAGGGCTTGCAATTTGCCTCGCAAACTTTCAACAGCTTGTTGATAAAGATGTTGGAGTCGGTCTGTGAAGGTGAAGATTCTTGCCTCGTGGCGGCACCAATTCCAAGGGAGAACTTTCTTTTGGGACCATTAAATCCAAGGGGTAGACTGGGACACCATACCTCTGCCAATTTCATCGTCCAAGCCTTGATATCCCACTCACGTTGCGGTACTCCTCGCACATCGTCGTCAATGAACATACCTTCGGTCGTGATCCGAAGGATGAGGCCATCGGTGACATTACCTTGTCCGGATACGAGTTGTGAGATTGGGGTCCGCATGAATGCATTGTTGAAGGAAAAGACCCCCTTAATGATGATTTTGTCTGGATCCTTGGTCGAGTAAGGCCCTCGTGCTGATGGTGGAGGTGTCGTTTTCGCGGTGCTTTCTGATGGAGCATACGACGACTCCGAGTACATTGAAGCCGCCGAGTTGGCTTTGTGTGTTCGTTTTGGTCGATCATACGGTCGGAACGAATAAGCATCTTCTTCTCTTTCCGTCGTCGCCGTCGGCATGGGTGGGCGTTTGGAGGATGCTTCAGCAGTCTTCTGCGGTTTTTGTTTATCGGCAGCCGCAGCAGCAGCGGCAGCCTCTTTTTCCTCACGTTCCTTCTTCTCCTTGCGCTCCCGTTCGAGTCTCTCACGGGCGTCTTTCTCTCGCTGTTTCTGTCTCTCTTTCTCCAGCTCTTCTCTACGCTTTTTCAGTTCTTCCGCTCGTTTCCGCTCTTCTTCTTTCTTCCTCGTCTCTTCTCTAGCCTTTTCCCAGCTAGACTTTGCATTTGTCGTGTTGGCTTTAGTATTAGCCTGCGGCGGTGGTCTCTGCCACGATGACTGGGGAGGGGGCGACGAGTGTGCGTTCGGTTGAGGTCCAGACTGATTATGAGGATATGATCCAGCACCGCTGAAGCCCCCGTGAGCTCCACCTGTTTGCCCTCCGGGGCCCGAGCTGGAGCCAGCTCGAGGGGAGGGTCCGGACTGCGCCCATTCATTCTGTGTCTTACCGAACGCCCAAGCAACAACTGCGACACCGCAGATCAGCATGAAAACTCCACCTCCTCCACCATTGATTGTGTCGTAAAGCCATCTCTTGATGACAGGTACGGCAGCCGTGTAGATGAAGAACGTGGCAGCTGTACAGAAGACTCCGGCCAGGAAGCTATTGCGCTGTGTTTGTAATGAAGGCAGGTAGAGGAACCCCGAGCCTGCGGAAGTTGGAGGAACGACAAAAATGTCATACCTGCCATCAGGTAGACCACCTGTCCTGCCGCCGCCTTGTGGATTGGAACCATGAGGCGGCGGCGGGGGTGGAGGTGGCTCCATGAGAGCTGTGCTCTCTGGAGAGTGATCTGTTTATCTCTCCAGACAAAATGGACTGTGCTGGTGTGATGAATGTAGGGCCTTCTTTTTCATATTAGATTCGACTGCGCAGTGGGCAGCACCGGGGACGTGTGTGATTGAGTCTGAGCTTTGTTCTAGAACAACAGGCACCACCGTGTGGAGGAAAGGTCGCTATTGTGGGGCGGAAGGGTCGTGTCGTTCTGACGTCGAGGATCGTGATTATGCGTAATCGAGGTTGGTTTTGAGTATTGATGATAATGAGTGTTCGATGAGCAGGACAGAAGAGAAAGAGAAAAAGATGTGATCACTAACATCAGTTTGGTGACAATGGCAGTGAGAGTTCGAGACAGGGAAGCAGGGTTGTTGTACTGGCGCTAGAAACGGGTGAAGCAGGCCGCTGGAATCGTCAGGGCCGCCTTTGCGGATACCAGGAGATGGCTACCAGGGAACGGAAGATCAATGGATCATGGTGTGGGCAGTGATGATGGCGCTGGACTTTTTGATTTCTAGAAATAACTTATGATTCATGGCGCCACCATTCAGGTTGCCTCAATTCCAACCATGATGGTTTTATATCTCAACGGCGCGTGCAACAGACAAGAACTACATACTACTCAAAGACCTTCTACACGATGCGAACCCATGCAAAGTAGCTGCAAAACAAATGGCCCTGATGTCCAATGGAGCAGATGGTCAGCAGGAAGAATGATGCCCCTCCACAGCGGCGATTTCTGTAGGCGAACAAATCATATTTACTACGTCTGAATTCAGGACGATGATAGGTAGGATCTCTCGAAATCGACGCGCTTTTCGAGAGGAGAAATCCTTCCTGCAGGAAGAGGGCGTATCGGTGGATGAACGCTCATGCATGAGGAAGACCACGTCGACTGGTCAAGCTGCGGTGAACAAAATGTGATGATTTTACTTCGCTGTGAAGGTTCGAGTAAGAAGCAGAAAAACACGAGAAGAGCTGCAGGTGATGAAAACAACACGAACACGAAAAGCCGACCGTTAGGCGTTGCTTCGGAAACGAAAGGCGTTAGAAAGCAGCCGGCGTGGTTCCAATCGAGCTTCCGTCACCCGGATGTGCAGGCGGTGGCTCCCTGGTGCATGGGCCGCCCACAATTCCACCTCTTTCGTTTCCAAAGGTGCCATCGCAGCGGCTCCGAAGGTTCGTGCCGATGCAGTATGAGATCATTTATGTCGTTTTTGAATCTGCAGTGAACCACTGCTTGTCGCGAACCATCACAGATCCGGTCACACCTCGAGTCACTTTACTACTATGGTGCTATAGCCGTGCAAGCGACCCGATGGTACAGCACACACAACGGAGAAATCAGGCGACCCGCGATGCAATCCACAATAGTGTCCGTTGCGCTGACAGGCCCAAATTGGTGTGGTTGTACAAACAGGTATAACGACGCCCATGGTCCAATAAAATAAGTTCATGTCCAGGTTCCTTTCTATCTTCTTGTCAAGCAGCCCGGGACCAGAGTGGCCATCATCGATCCTCAGATCAGAAGGTGAGCTTGAATCTCTCCCGGAGGCTTTCCCCGTAATAATAGAACAATATTGGACTTGGGCCGATGAGAACAGCCACGAATGCGAAGGTACTGATCCCCCAACCATATCCTACCGAATCTATGGTACTGTTAGAAAGCTGTATCGATGAAATGGAGGTGACCCCTAAGACTCGTGCTTCTACGGTACAGCCATTCGCAGGGAGGGATACTTACCGAAGAGTTTTGGTGCGAACAAAGGCACCAGTCCACCCAACAGACTCCTGAAAACAGACCCTCCAGCAATGGCCGACGCAGCGTATTTTTCAAATGAGTCAATGTAGTAGTTTTGCACCGCGTTGAAAGTGACCACTTGTCCAACACCGTAAAAGTATGTAGGAATAAGGGTGATTGCCCAGTGAACGCGATATTCCACAAGCCATGCGAAAGCGAAGAGACTGATGGGTATCAGGACGCTGCCGATATTAGCAAGCGGTAATCGGTACTCTGGCTTCGCTTTTCCGTCGTTCTTCTTGGTCAATTGATTGAACACAGTATCGATGCGAGGAACCAAAAGCCGGACTGAGGTCAGAAAACCAAGTCCAGGTGCCAAGTACAGAAGTCCAATCTTCTCCGAGTTAAAATTATACGGCTTCTCCGAATATATACTTTGCATGTTGGTGTAGATGCTGTAAGTGGTGCCGAATATGAGGGCTTGATAGAGGCTCATGACCAAGACGATCGGCTGGACGAAAATAACGAATGGTCTCTTCAGACTGGCGCGAAGTTTCGTCCAGAGGGGGCGCTCGTCTTCATCCTCGAAATGAATTTTCACGGCTCGATTGGCGTCCTCTTGAAGGGCTATCTTACGGCGAGCAAGAAGGACGGGCGCATAGGTCTCTGAAAGGAAGAAATATCCGACTGCAGTGATGAGTGCACAGACGATGGTAAGAATCTGCGGAGCAGTCAGATCTGCAGGATTCATTCTTTCTGATCCCCAGTTTCACTCACCCAGTAGATCCACCTCCAGCCAAGACGGGTGACGATAACTCCTCCGAAGAGAGGGCCAAGAGTAGGTCCTGAAAAGAACTGTGAGCCATACGTGCCCAGACTGGTCACCCTCGTACGTACCTAGTAGTGGACCGAGCAGGTACCACCCAAAGATACCAGCACGCTCAGACGGTTCGTACATATCCGAAAGTGTTCCGCCTCCATTTGCAAGGCCAACACCTACTGAAGTCAGTATTCTTGTGTCGCTATATGGGCTGCTTCACACGTACTGCCAAAGAAGCCAGAGATCGTTCGCATAGCAACGAGAGTGGCAATATTGGGACTCAGCCCCGAAGCCAGTTGGAAAAGGGTGAAGATTGAATAGCACCAGATGTATAGCATCCGTCGTCCAAATGTCTCCGAAAAGGGTGCAAGTACAAGAGGTCCAAATCCCATCATGATGACAAATCCCGTCGTTGTAGCAATGACACTCTGCTCATTGGTGTTCAGGTCCTCGGCAATTTGGGAGATACCAGGGGTAAACATGGAACTGGCCAAAGGTGTGAGAATCGCCATCAAGGCAATGATTGCCACATTGATGAGCTTCTTCCTGCGAGTCCAGGCTTTGGGATTTTCTTCGTCGTCATCCTCGAATTGAATTTGACGAGTTTCGTTGCTGTAGAAGCTTCCCACATCTGCATCTCCGCTTGGATGGAGGAGAGGCCTCTCTTCATCGTTCTGACGAGCCATCGCAAAAGTAATGAATGGTTCGAAGAAGTATGCAGGACGTTGGGAACTTTTGAGAGAAGTCGGCCCTAATTCTGGTTGGACGTGGTGACGATTAGAAGTGGCCTCAGCCTCACGTGTGCCCCCGCGTCGAACTTCGGCTGGGGGAGCCTACCAGTTATAAGATAGCCTGGATGCCCCCCCCCCTTCACGTTTTATGGCTTTGTCATTTCTAAGTTTACTGCCACCACCAGCCACAGTGAGACGACATTTTTCGGCCTCAACCGCAAACCCTAACTCTTTCATGGCTATGAAAACACCAACATGCTGGAAGAAAATGCCGGCTTAATCACGAGGTGGATTGTAACGAATTTACTGCTGGAACGTGACCCGGCATGGTCCTTGGTGATACCTGCAGTCATTCGACTCTCTGGTGCTCCGCACTGACGCCTGTCAAGGGCCGTAATGCCTGGTAGGCTCTCTATGTCGCCTTGCTTAGTGAGTGCTGACGCCGGGCCTCAGCCATAACAGTTTCCGGGATCTCTGTTGCAAGTGACGGAGCTGAAGGCTGCCACCCCAGCACCTTTTGGCCTCTTTCGCTTGAAAGAACTGCATTGGTGCCCCAAAGGATGGCTCCAGCCCAAGTAAGTCTGTTGGCTTCATCCACATCGATAGTACGCTGTATTTTCGGGCTTTTGATCAACTTCTGATCGTACGCCGCTTGAGCGACGCGCTCGCAGACTTCACCAAACGCCTGCTCCAGGATCAGCAGGTTGCCTTCTCGCAGAGATTGATGCGACATACCATGTCCCCATTTTCCGGGAGGTATATGCCTTCCTCATTCCAACCATGAGCATTTCCATTCTGCGCCGCCTTTGTCAAGTGAACAAAAAGGTCACCCATATCGCTGATGTGGATGTTACTCCATCGGTTCAGGCCTTTAGCGAAACGGAAGCCCTCCCCATACTCAAGTGTTGCCTTAACGATGTCTGGTACTTGCATGCTTCTCTGACCCTCAGGGCCAGCTCCATGCCCATATATGTTTGGACCAACAATCAAAGCTGTGTGAATCCTTGACGAATCCTGCGTCACGATGAAATTATCCACACTTCGCGAAGGATTTTTGCGTATAATGGCGAGAATTTTCTCGATATCTCCCAGATCGTGGTAGACTTCGTCTGACGCCTCGCCGTATCGCCCTTCTTTGGTTTCTGGAATCACGAACAACGAAGCACCTGATATCTGTATCCAGTATGCTTCGACCTGGTCAGTGGGAGAGAATGCTTATGTTCAGTCACTCACAAATGGAGCCTCGGGACTTTTTGCTCAGCCCTTTCGAAATGGCCTGGCAACTTGACAGGTGATTCGTGCTCGCAAGATCTGGACTCAATCATCAACCGCATGCCTACCTTTGCCGGGTCACCACAGTAAGCTCACGAAGGACAATATCAGCCTGCAGGCTTTCGCTTTCCATCAGTTCTCCATCGTCTAGGTCACCAATCACGGTCTCCACATGATCTGGATATTTATCCTTGATCGTTTGCGCTTTGTCCTTGGTCCGTGCCAGACATGAGATGACGATATCTGCAGCAGCAAATGATGAAGCTATCGAGTGCAAGGCTTGACCACCGATGTATCCAGTGGCGCCCGTCCTTGTCCGCTTAGTCTCTGATTATTGGAATTTGGCCAGCTTTCGTACTTACAAGAATATTCTGACCATGGTCACCTGTTTCTCTTGCTTGCTCTGAAATCCAGCCTGTGCGCTTAATACAAAGAGATCAGAGTGAATGATGATGCGGTTTCATGGCACTGTGGTTGGCCTTATGGTAGCGGGCATGTCCATTTTCCACCAATAGGGATCTGTGCACCGAAAGAGGAAGGCGATCCCGGCAAAGCATTTCACTTGTCTCAGTTGTCTCGCCCAAGTTCTTCTGGCTGTCGCCTCTAATCTGAGCATGTCGAGGGTGGTAGTCCAACGCGTGCTGAGACGCGACGTAAACTTTCGCCATCCTGCCGATTGTCCCAGGCCTCGAAAAATCCAGATCTTTTGATCGTATCATGTTCGTCACCGGCGATTTTGTTAGGCGGCGTGTATGTACGCTTCGAAGCCCTTGTTAACACTGCCATAGTGGTGGTGAAAAAGGTTGTTGAGTTGTTTCAACTGACGCGAAAAAGGCGCGTCGGACAATCGTCGGCTGTACGGAGAAATATGGTACCCACTGGTGGTAGGCCTCGCCATCGCGCAGTCTACATACCTCTAGACTCTAGCATAGTACAATGTACGCTTCTTGTTTCGATAGACCACAAGTCCGCGCCATGCGTTTCGAGATCACAAATGATCCAACCAGGTCAGGTCACCCGCATTGTCCTCGTTATTCGCAACTTCCTCGCCATCTACCGCAATATCCTCGATATATGCCTCTACCGCGAATTGGCGCAGCGCTACCCTAGTATATAAGCGCTCTATCCATCCTAAAAGGCCCTCGAAGTAATCTCTAGTAGTAGTACGCTCGAATAAGGACTACCGGATTATAACGCGAAGGTTCGTATTACCTAGAATAAGGTCGGTACTAGTCTAGAATACTATTATATTAGTCTAGTGAGTACGTAATAGAGAAGATATCGTCGAGACGTATATTAAAGATTCTATTTTAGGCCGATATATTCACCTATCGCCGATATTCCTTAGTTATACGAATATTCTCCTAACGTTAATTCGTATAATAGGCGCCGCTAGTATTTACCGCGATAAACTCGAATTACTACGTCTATACTTCGAGCTTTATCGCCTCTTTAGTAAGAGTATTAATTTTATCGTAAATCTTACGATATAGTTTATACCGAATATTAAGAGAAATATCGTCGCTATCGATACGCTTATAGTCTTACTAACGATATCGTAGTAAACGCGCCTAGAACTTATCTCTTAAATCTAGCTAATTCTCGCTAGGGCGACCGCTTTCGTACTAATATAAGTATATAGTTATAAGATAGAGAAGAACACTCCGGAACTTTATGCTATTCGTTTCGAATATCTCGGTTAAGCGATTCCACCTAAGAGTACACTAGTTAATAAAACGCGAGCGTAGGTAGGAGAAGAATATAAATTCGAAGAATTAAGGCGTTATAACCTCGATAGAATTCCGATTAGGGTTAGGATTATCTAGTGTAGCTATAGTGCTTTAATCGTTAGAATAGTGACGACGATATCGACGATAAGTAGATTTATACGAAGAAGTGGTAAGCGAAGCGTATCGACGAGATATAACTCGAAATAAAGGGCGAAAGAATATCGATAATACTAGCGATAAAGTTATAAGTAGTAGTAAAGTGAAAGGTAGTAGTAGACTCTAGAATATTCTTTTTAACCTTTATTACGACTAAATTAATATTAGGCGAAAGTCGTAATCTATATTACTACCTTCTACGAACTATCGCGCGTTTACTTAATAGACTCCTCGTTATTACTATATAACTCTATTATTATACTATCGTCTTTAATAAGAATTCGAAAGAAGCTCCTCTTTAAAATCCCGAATATAGCTATAGCTAGTTATAAATAGCCGAGTATCGACGAAATTACAGATAAAGATACCTTCCTTTAGCAGTATAATATTAGTCTAAATAACTATAATACACTATATAGTATTACTATAATAAGCGAAGTAAAATTTTAAATATATACTAATTACTATAAATAGATCCTAAGCGTCTCGAAATAGAGTAAATCCACGATACTAAGCTAAAAGCCTTAATCACTAAACCGAAAGCGAGTACTCGAAAGCCTAAAGTCGAATAAGAAGAGAAGATATAATAAGATACGGCGCCTAAATATTAGCTATTAATATTCCCTTAGACTTCTCTCTACGCCTCGCAATACACTAGTATTATCTTCTAAAGCCCTAAATATAATCGACAAGAAGTAATCGAGCCGCCTAGACCCTAGTTTCACACTTCTAGCCTCGACCGATTAAAAGGCGGAACAGTTATCGAAGAAGGCTAAGTAGCTCGAGAATACTCGCGATAAAGCGGAGAATAAGGAAGTCTAGAAAACTAAAGAAGCGAACAATTCCGGCGATTAAAGCTTATACCGTAGCACTATACTTACTCTACGAAGTGCCGTTGGAATCGAAGGCGGGACCTAGGTCTCTAGAAATAAACTAGAAAGCATAAGCAAATTACTTACAAGATATAGGAGAAGACTACTAAGCTAGAGAGGAAGTACTATGCGCTACTTAGCTATATTAAAAGGATTATCTCTTGATTAGCGTGAGAAAATAGAAATAGGCTATTAGACACCTACCGTAACGGACTAACGAGATATTTCGCAAGAATATTAGTAGTTTCCCAAAGCCACTAGATAGTATAGATCCTAATATTATCACTAAATTAATCACTACGCCAATAATTCTATTTAGTGTTCTACTACTAATAGGCTAAGGATTACTTATATAGTAGACTAGCTAAGACGCGCAGATACAGTATAATAGTGAGCCGTACATAAGTCTTGAGGAACTATTTGTAGACTACATACTCTTTAGGGTAGTCTACAACAAGAAACATAGAGCTATATCCATCCCGTTAATTTGGAGAACGAGCTTACGGTCGAAATCCTGTTGACTCGATAGAAGTACCTACTAGAGTAAGTAGAAATAGAAATAAAGCTATTGTCGTAAGACAATATAAAGCAGCTTACCGAGTATAGGATGACGATAGTAGAGCAACAAAAGGTTTAGTAAAGGATAACCCTCCCC